>JAUMHB010075568.1:0-12706 GCA_032359685.1 Pittosporum tobira | reverse complement strand
GAGGTTTATGTTTAATAATTTATAATTAAAATATAGTTAAGTGATGATTTCGGTAAATACGTTGATAATGAAAAGTACGTATACTTGAAAATAATAGAAAATAAATTTTATATATTATTAAGCGAAACATACAATATTTAACATTTTAAAATTTATTTCATCATATGAGTTTGGTTGAGTGGTAAACTTACTCATAACGTATTGAAATGACCCATATTCAAATATTGGCAACTAGAAAAAAAATTTAAAAAAGGAAAAAATGCCTAGGGGCAAAAGTGTCTAAAAAAATGGCTAACTATTAAACCAAAATGAATGTATCTTGTGCTTTTTATATATACTAGCTCGAATGTCCGACGTTGCCCGGACTATACACAATTGGTTTTTAATATCTTATAAAAAGTTATTGTAATATTTTATGCAAATTTTTTAATATTTAATTAGATATATATATATATATATATATATATTATTTATTTATTTGACAAATAAGTTTTTAAATTTTATTTTAAGACAAACTATTTGATTTTATTTTTTGTAAATAATAATCTATTACAATTTTTTAAAGTTGATCAAATTTATGTTCATATATAAAAATAAATTAGAAGTTATTTGTAAATTTTTATAAAATAAAAAACTACAACGTTAGATTAAACAAATAATTTTCAATACTGATAATAATTGAAAAAAAAATTCAATACCCGACAACGGCGCCAAAAGTTTGGTCGTGAATATACCAGCATACACAATCAAATTATAGTATAAATATATCATAATTATATTATTATGTGACTAATAAATATGTATGTGTATTTATATGTTAATAAACGTCGAGTTAATAAATGTCAATAGATAATTACCAAAAGGCTAAACTAAGTAAGTGGATTTAAACTTTAGTTAAAGGGTATTTTTGTCTCATTTATGGTAAATATTGAACTAAATTTTTTTGGCTTGTACTTTATCTATATATATATATATAGAGATAGATAGATATAGATATATCGATTTCTTACAAATATTGCATTTGAGAGATTATCAATGTTAATTGTAAAATTTATTTATAAACATATCTCTCTAAAATATTTATAAATAAATAAAAAGGGACACATATTTAGATGAGGTGACTATCAGAATAAATGCCAGTCCCGTCCACGTAAACCTTTCTCAATTTATAGATTCCCTTTGGTGGTAACCACCTTGTCCCTTTTCTGAGATAACGAAAATTTGTGACATGATGATGGATGTAAATCTTACAACCTTTGTATTTCCATGTGTAGCCGTGTGTAGGTCATTCGCTGATGTCTTACGCAATAATCAAATTACTGTTAGACATTGAAGTTATATTTTGTGTAAAATACACTTCTACATGGCAGACACAATGTTATGTATGCAAATATTTAATCACAAAATTTTGATGGGACAAAACATTAAAAATAATTTATAAAAAAAAAAAAAAAAAAGCTCTTGGATCCTAAATCGTGACCTAATTGTAGAGAAGAGAAAGGAATAAATCGTTGACTCTGATCATTCGAATCATAGTTGCTGGCATTTGAGCGACATGGCCTCCGGCGACTTGAGGTATAGAAGTCGCGTGTAACAGCAGTGCTGGCTTTTGTTATTTATTTATTTTTTTAAATTCAAATCAATTATATTTATAATCACTTTAGCAGTTGGTAGTCCATAAATTTATAAAGTAATTATAAATTATCTTTCTCTCTCTCTCTCACACACACACACACAATAATTTAAATTAAAGAGTATATAGTTTTTCTATCATGGTTATACCAAAAAATTATAATCCTTACTAGCAATTCGGCTTCATTGGACCCATAGTCCCCTTGGGTTGTACATGAATCCTTTTGAACTCTTAGCATATAATTTATTTATTCCATGAAAGAAGCAGTCATTGTTATTATTTTTAATTAATTTATAAAACCATAAAATCTATAACATAAAATCATTAAAGTTTTAAAAAAATTAAAACTAGTAATAATATTAATTATTGTATTAGTTACAATCAATATATTTACTTTAATTTTAAAATTTTACAAATAAATTATAAAGTAAAATAATTAAAATAGTTTTTAAATATTTTGAAACGTACATTTGGATCTCATAAGTACACCAAACAGGTGTCCAAGCCAAGAAAACAATGTAAAACATTAAGAACAGTATTAAATAACTGCATTACGAAGGTGGAAGGTCTCTGAAGATTGCACGCGCTCCACGTGCGCTTGGAATTGAAACATAATTTTTCCAAGTAACTTTGTTGGTGTGAAAATAAATACTCCTAAAAAATAACGAAAAAGTTGACAAAATGAAGAGAGTAGTGTGACGGTGTGTACTCTCTAGGTTATAGAGTTGGTGGCTGGGGTTGTTGGGGTTTTGGTTGTGCTGGCGACGTGTGATTGTGGCCCATTTCTTTGCACTCGAGTCGGACTGATTACTACGAGTACCTACATTTTTTTTGCATATGGATAAATACACACAAATTAAAAAGATTAATAATATAATAAAAATTATTATATTATATTATTAGTGACAATAATTTATCATAATCAAAAAAATAAAATAAAATATATTTATTAATACAAATTCCATCAATGCCCTCCAGTTACAACCAAATTACTGGGCATGGGGATACAGTTCCACTCGATGAGTTAGGTGCTTGTTGGGAGAGTTGGTGGGGATTGGACAAGCCACAAGGAGTCAACTCTTTTCCATATTTATTTTTTTATATTTTTAATTTTAATCATTAATTTTTTTTATATATTTAATTATAATTATAATTAATAAACAATTGATACTGCAATTACATGTGCTTAATATAATTAATACTGTTAAAACTAATAGGTTTACTGCATCTGACCCGGCCCACAAGAGCCAATGCCAATTTCGATGAAATACTGTACGTCTTTGTGACACCGGATGGTGCTCCCTTTGTCCAATCTTTCGGGATACATATTGACAATTTTGAAGTAGGAAATTTACAATATACACAAAATATATTAAAATATTTTATTTTTATTATTAATTTTAATAATTAATATACTTGTATGATTTATTTTTAATTATAATTTATATATTATTAAAATATAATATTTTAATATACTTTTTATATATCTTAAATTTTATTTCATACAATTGTTAAATTCTATAACAAAATGTGTGGAATAGAAGTAGTATAAATCTAAATACAAAACTTTTAAATGGGTAATTTACTTCTTGTTGTCTAATATATATTTCAAAAATACAATTTCAAAGTATATATCCACAGTGAAGTTAGTTCTTTAATTCCATGCAAGTCTAAATGTCTATATTATAAAGAGAATTTAAATATTTGAGTAAGTGTCCCACTCTCAAAAGAGAAATGCATAAGAACCAATACATATATGGATGGATGTTGGATTTAATTGTGAAAGTGTAACGAATAACTTTAATTTCCATTATTTTAAATCATATCTAATAATTTAAATTTATTATTGTCCGTCAATATGATTGACAAACGTTTATTAATATTAATGACAGACAATTAATAAATATAAATTATTAAATTATATTTTAAATAATAAAAATTAAAATAATTAATTATAATATCCTAATAAAGTCGGATCTTAAATTCGATCTATATATATATATATATATAAACTCACTTAGTCGCACGTATAAAATGGCCAGGCACGACCAAGGAACACATATAGAGTATTTTATTATTAGTCAAATGTCAAATTGGATGGCATCAATAGTTTTGTTCTGAGCACTACTGGTCATGATCATATTTTTGAGCTTTTCGCACGTGGAGAGGGCTTTGGTTTAGACTTTACAAAATCGGACTGTCTTTTTATTATTCTATTAAGTTGAATATAAGAAGTTATTCGGATTAAATATAAATATTTAATATATTCATTTTGATAGAAGTTAAAAAAATATATTTTTGAATGGAATGATATCAAAAAATAAATTTATTATATAAAAGTTTCTCTTAAATTATATTTAATACGAGAATTAGTTAAATATTATTTTCTATTTTTTTTTTTATTTAACCAAACACCATTTTACAAGTAATGCTCCCAAGGGTATTTCGACCTCTTGACTGTAAAGTAGGTTCCAAAATTATTCAACCCGACCCGCAATACGTAAATGGTATTATCTTTGTGCCAATAAAATTATAATATTTTTTTTGAAAGTTTCAATATAATTGAAACACTTATTTTTTAGAAAATTTAATAATGTAAATTATCTAAGTTATCATTTAAGTTAAATATGATCAACCACTTTAACCACTATTTTAATATTATAGTCCACAATTTCATTTACTATTATAATATAATGATATACCACTTCACCCACTACTATAACATTATAATATATCATTTTAATTACTATTCAACTATTTAAAATTATAACATCAATACTATAACATATCATTTCAACTATTATTTTATCATCTTAAAATTATAATATTATTATAAATAATTTAAATTGTTTACTTATAATTAAATATATTTTTAAAAATATTTAATAAAATCAAACTGTTGTAATTTTAATAAAACGGTGAGAATATAAATTAGAAAGTAATGATGTAATGCTCACTGAGAGAAAGGAGATTCACGATTTCATCAAATTCATAGTACGCTCTCCACACTCCGCTCCGCTCCCCTCCCTCCTATTCCCAACGTTGAAAATCTTATAATTTGATTGACTTGTGAACATAAAGCAAAACCCAGAATCCTTCTAAACGTACTATTGTATTTCAACAATGCACACGTCACTGAGAGCTCAAGCCATCTGTCATTATTTTAATTATAAAATATTTGTGCATGTCAACACTTTGGCAACAATAATTTTAATTAGCAGCCAGGAGAACATCACAAAGCTACTATAATTTTAATTAGTAGCCAGGAGAACATCACAAAGCTATGCCATATGAAAGATTTCATATTTGGAGGCTAATGTTGTTTTCCAAAGGCAAAGTTGGACTTTTCCAGTAATAAGTAGTTTATTTATTTCCTAATTTAATTGTAAACAATTATTGAATGTGAAGGTTTGTTTGTTTTGGTTTTGAAAGATGAAAAATCTCATGCTCAACAGTGTTCAAATAAAATATACATGTAAATTTGTCTTTCAAATATAACTAGTGTTCGAAAAATCGTTACGCGTAGATATGCGATGGAGAAAGAGTCTACGGCTCAAGCAAGGAGTAATTGGGTTTAGTCGAATAATAATTAGATTTAAGCGCACGTTAAATTGATTTAAATAGTTGAACAATAATTAACGTCTAAACGAAAATTAATTAAAATTATGCGAAAATGTTCATAACATTGCATGTAACACAGACATAAAAATATTTCTAATTTTAGATTTCATCATTTTCAATGAATTAAAGAAACTGATGTCGGACGAGTTTAATAGAAATTCTATCGCCTTGAAATGTTCGCCTATATTCGTCCTACCAACACAAACAAAAGAGAAGCAATCTTCAACTTCACAATCGAGATCTTCCTAGGTTTGATCGATAAAAGCTAAATTGAACGCCATAGTGTTGATTCCCCTAACCGACATTGTTCCAAGTGTTAGCAGTATGGACTTTTTCTACTCCAACAACTGCGGAATCTCAATTGTTAGCTCCTACAGTATGAAAACCTCCTTAAAGTACTCAAGTTGTCGGACTCCATGAGATAGAATTTTTTTTTTTATTAAAATTTTATATTAAAATTGAGTCGTAATTGAAAGAAAATATTTTGTGGGTCTTAAATTTTTTTGTTAAAAATAAAGAGGATTAGTGAACGATAAGTGAATGTTTATTCCTTTTGGAGGAGATTGTTTTCATCAATTACATTCATTCTCTCGTTTTCAACTTAAATTATAAGATTAATTAATTATTTTATTCCGACCACTATTTTATTTTATTGTAAAATTTTATTTCACTTTTTTCATAATAAACGGAAACAAACACAGCAACACGAGAGATAACAATACCTGAACAAACCGAAGACAACAGTAAACAACATCAGTTTTCATGAGCTAACAACTCCTTCCCCTGACAAAAGGAATAATGTAATTAAGCTCTCGGATTCTCCTGCTACCTTAGCTACATTACAGCCAGTGGTGTGGAACGATCAAAGCTATTCCGAACACTTCTTCCACGAATCGCCTTCTTCTTGATTGCCCCGCTGTCCATTTCTCGCACCGCCTTTCCCTTTCTAAATGAGTTTGAACTCGGAAAAACACTAACATGCGACATTGATCCATCTTTTGTTGCACCTCCATGACTTAAAATCCTCGTAATCCCTGCGTAATTTAAAGACTCGGCAATCTGAAGTGCACTGACACCCTTACTAGTCGTCGCTTCGTCATCCGCCCCTTTCTTGACGAGCAGTTCAATCACCTCAACATGTCCCGATTCCACTGCGCAATGCAATGCGGTGTAACCATCCACATCCCTACCGTTAATATCAGCACCCTTTTCGATCAGCATGCTTACTGCGTCGAGCCGTCCCTTAAATGAGGCTCGATGAAGCGCGGTCCACCCGTGCTGATCTTGCCCGTTGATCGAGGCGCCTTTTTCAAGAAGCTTTTGAATGGTCATCACTTCGCCTTTTCGCGCAGCTATACTTAAACTCTCGCCTAGGCGGAGGGCATCTAAAAGTCTGGTGTGCCCGTGCTCTGCCGCGACATCATAAGCGGTTTTCCCAAGGTCGTTACGGATATCTTTATTAGCCCCCTTTTGAAGTAGAAGCTTTACCATATGTTCATCCCCCAAGGCTGCGGCCATATGTAACGGCGTATTGCCATCGCCAATGTTACGAATATCGGTTCTTGCACCACTACGTAGCAGTAATCTCGCACAATCCCGCCTTCTCTCCTCCACAGCTATGTGTAAGGCCGTGTTACCGTCCTTGGTAAGTGCATCAACATCTGCATTTTTTAGTAAAAGAAGCTTTAAAACCTCGATATGCCCACCTCCCGAGGAGAGATGAATTGGGCCCCATGGGGAGGATTCTGATCTCTCCACACTGGCTCTACGAGCCAACAGTAGCTCTACAATCAAGGCTTCTCCTGATGCAGCTGCTGCTTCCAGTGGAGTCGAGCCAGACCCACAATCCTCGACGTTCGGCTCAAACTCGAGGAGCAACTGCACAAGATCAGCCCGACTTTGAGCGATGGCCAAGTGAAGTAACGTCTGGCCATGGACATCAACTGACTCAGCCGCCTTCCAAGTGGGGTCACTATTCTCAAGTACATCCCTGATTTCATCAGTTGCCCCGTTTGCAACAAGTTTAGCCAAGACAAGTGAGCCAACAAACATGATTTTTATACCGCTATCAATAAAAACTTGTTTTTTCCTCGTAGTAAACCAATCACTAGGAACTGTATCAGATGTGGACATGGAGTTTTTAACAGTTGCACCAGGAACAACAACACTATGCAATAAGAACGAGTCCTCGCAATACGGAAATGACTGCGGAAGAATTGAATTTGGAGGGGACTCATAAATGATCTCAATTGTAAGTGTGGCTAGTGGAGATACGATTCCGGATTGCGGATGAATCGTGTAACGGATTTTGTTCATGGGTTGTAGCCGAAATGCGACGGGCATTGTGCACATAACGTTGCGTAAAGTGAGCTCTCCGTAACACTTTTGCCCATTTTCGATCCGAATTGCCACAAGGTTTGATGGCTCTAAGCTTATGAGCCTATCCATTTTATTTTGCAAGCTAAATCTTCAAAAGATGAGTGGATTTATGCTATTTGTGAACGAGAAGCAAAACACAGGAAGAGAACAATTAAGTGATGAAAAAGGTTTGGTGGGCGTTGATATTGGGGGAGGAAATTATGGCCGGCTGTAACAAGGTGCGCCACAAGGTGGAGTTAAAATGCTTGATGGAGTAACAATCAATGCTAGACTTGTTCTATTCCACGTCCGACTTGTACCAACAACTCTTGTGAAAACAACAACTTTGTGTTAAATTTGTTTACTGTTCTTTGTGTTTTAAAATTAAAAAAAACTTCAAAAAAAATTTCAGTTATTTAAACATAAATATTCAATTATAATTATATTTATATTTATATTTGTAACGATATGATAAAGTAAGAATATCATATTATTTTCTGATACTAGTGTACAAATATATTTCTAATATTAAAATGTATTAAAAACAAATAATAATCTCTTTGAAAATGGGTTGTTAAAAATAAAGGTGAACCAAAGGATCATTGGTCCAGCGATAGCCTACCCCTCCTTCGTCCGAAAAGTTAGGAGTTCAAACTTTGATCACGTCAATTTCATGCCTAAAATGTAAAAAAAAATTATTTTTTGAACAAATAAGTGTGTGTGTTGTCTTTTATAAGTCTATGAGACAGTCAATTATAAGGGTTATTGAGGAAGGTTTCATTTTATTTTGCATAGGAAACGTATGTATTGCTTTGTTATTTTCATTGATATATGATGCAGTGTACAAGACACCATTGTTATTCTTGTATTGGGCATCAACCAGAAGATTTTAGCATCTTAAAAGCATCACGCCCTCCGATACCATTTTTAGAATTTGACGTATCAACAACAAAAAAAAATTATTGAGAAATTTTTTATCGAGTCTATAATTATTTGTAACAATTCAAATTTTTAATAAAGTTGAAGTCAATTGTATGGATATATATTTAGTTTCAATTGAAAATTATGACTAAGTTGTCATACTTTCAATAGTATATTTGTCTTATAAAAAAATAAATTTTTCTCAAATCTTTTCGTATGAGATTGGAATATATATATATATATATATATATGTCCAAATTATCTAGATCATCAATAGCCATGATTTTTGTAAGCCACAACCCATCTCGTCAGTCAAATTAAAAAAAAAAAAAAAAGAAAAAAAAAAGGGAAGTCTCTACAGAAAAAAGAAACATAAGCATGGGAATTTCTCCATTATTGTCGGCTGTCCAGTATCTTTTTGAAACCCACTTTTCTCTATCGGTGTTACATATTTGAAATTAATTTAAAATTTGTTGAGATTTGGATATCATAATTATTTATTTTGTTTTAAGAATCAAAGATAGAGAAGTAATTGGAGGTATTTGCTGCTAAGTTTGCTAGAGAAAAGAACCGATGTTTGAAACAGAGGGAGACAAAAAACTTTCAAAGATAGCGTGTTTTAATGTTTAGCGAAAGTTTGCTTTTGTCATGATTTAAATAGTAAATTGGTATCGTTCAAAGGACAGTGTTTCAGTTAAAGTTGATGAAATATCCCTTACCCTTTCATTTTCTCTTTAATGTATATCGAAAATTCGTTTTTATTATAATTTAAATAGTAGAACGATATCGTTCGTTCGGATGACTGTATTTTAATTATCCCATTTTTTTTTTTCTCAAAATCATAAAATACATGTGTCTAATAAAATAGCCACTTGATTGTTAATATATGATTCAATATGTTTGTTCACAAATTTTGAGGTAAATAAATAATAACATCAAACATGTTTGGAAAGTTAGGGTATCATTCAAACCAAAGTTTAGATAGTTTAAAATTTTTCATATTATTATGCGTTTTAAACATTAGATTTTGAAATTGCAAAAAACACTTGTTAACGATGAATCCAAATAAAAATAATTTGATGTCGGTCTCTTTTTTTCGAGTATGAAGTAGTAAAATCTACCTGCTGTAAATTTTGGGCTTTGGAGATCGTTTATGCAAATGCTTATTTTTGTGGGCCCCAAAGGCCCAGTCCAATTTTATCAACCCTTTGACATTAAGAGAGCTACTGTACAATCATATTTCACTGCACAGACACAACTCATTTGATAAATTTAATTTTAACTTAATATTTATTTTAACTAATTTTAAATAAATTATGAATCAAAGATAACAGTGTCAACTTCCTTAAAAAATGGTGTGAAGGTGAAAATTTGGGATCGATAGTTTCCAAAATTTGTCTTTAATTGTTTGTAAATTTTTAAAATTAAATAAATAATAAAAAAATTAAAATTTTTTTTTAATTTTTATGAAAATTTTTATATCTGTGAAATTATTAAGTTGAAAAAATTAAATAAAATTTTAGATAATTTTGGCATATTTTCTTTAAAAAAATTTCTTACCAAATTAGTGGGATATGAAAGAAAAAAAAAATAAACTTATTATAATTTTCCATTATTTCATAATTGTCTTTATTAATAAATTATTAAATATTTTAACAATTATATATCTTATAATTTAATTAAAAATTTTATATTTTTTTCTTACAAGTTAATTATTTATCTCTTCATTTATTTTATTATATATTTTAAATTATAATACAATAAAAATAATTTTTTTAAATAAATAAATAAACAATAAAACTAAATTATAAAATAAATCTATTAAATAAGTTTCATTTTTTTTCAATTTATACCATAACAAATGTCAAAATTTTAAAAAAACCAAATAACTTTTATATATAGCTAAAAAATTTATTTAAGTTTGCATATATATTTAAAAAATTTTAATTATTTTTATTTAAATAATAATATATATTAATTTACTTATATATATTATTTGAACAATACATAACTATAAATTATGCTTTTGAATTAAATTTTTTTAAATCTGATTTATAAACACAATAATTAAATTAAAAATAATCATAATAAGTTAAATAATTTTTATAACATAAATATTTATATTATTGTTTTTTATTTTTATTCTTAATAATATATTTATATAAATACTAATATTTATATTAATATCTCTTGACGTAAATTTAATTTTTAAAAAATAAAAAATAAAAAATTTAATTTCACATAATAAATAAAAATATTTGAATAATTATTTTTTATAATTAATAATTATTTTTATTTTTAAAAAACATACAAAAATACAAAAATACAATAATAACAATATACTTTATTATATATATTTTTATTTTTATTTTTATTTTCAACTCACAAATATAAAATAATATAATTATTATATTTTTTTCAATAAACTCACAAATAAAATTAAAAAATATTTTTTTCTATCATTTTATTTTTTTATTTTTTTTAAATTAAAAATTTTTTAACAAAAAAACTCAGTGATACTCTTCCAAACAAATCGGAAAGATACAGGATATTAGTCGAGAATATGTGCAATAAATAAAAAGAAAAAACAACAAAATCAGAAATAAAAGATTACAAATTTTTATTATAGTACATAAGCGTTACGTACGTACAAACACTACCATAAGTTAGTGATCATGCTACATAATAATCACATAATTAATTCCGCAATATTATTATTATTATTATTTTACTTTTTTTTTTTTTGTTCTAAATCTTTATTTGCAAAGATCAGCAGATTAAACGGAAAGCCAAACTCCACATTAGATAATAACAATACTCATTCTCTCCGGCCACCTGCAAATCATAAAATACATGAACATATCATATCAGATCTCAATTCAAAACCGCCATAGATTATGACGAACGTAACACACACATAATATATATACCTAATAAAGTAGTAGTAGATAGATCGATGGAGGAGAGGGAATATAATCGGATGATCAGTCGCTGTCGCTATCGCTGCTGCTGTCGCCATGTTTCTCGTCGCCATGCTCGCCCTTCTTCTTGTCCTTCTTCTTTTTCTTCTCGTGAGACTTGTCGCCGCCGTGTTGATCGCTAGCACCGCCGCCTTGGATCTTGTCCTTGACTTTGTCGATGATTGATCCACCTTCCTTGTGTTCAGGTTTGTAGCCTTCCTCCTTGTGCTTGTCAGCTTCCTTGTGTTGTTCAGGCTTGTGGCCTTCCTCCTTCTTCTGATCACCAGCCCCACCCATGCCAAGTTTCTCCTCTATTTTGTGAATGATATTCGCCATTCTGAATTTGTAAAGTTGATTCGATCGAGATCTGATGTAGTGAATTAGTGAGAAATGGAGGTGGGAGGTCAGTGATTTTATAGGGGCTACTGGCACCAATGAATGAAAGAGACAGATAAAGGAGGAGTATTATAAAACCTTATCCGCAAATTTATGCTGTGAATGTGAACGCCGCGTAGAGCAAGCGAGGAAAGTCGTAGAGCACTCCGTGTCAGGACACGGTATTCATGGTCGATTTTATGGTTTACGGAGCACTATATTAAAAAGTATATATATATATATTATATTTAGATAAATTAAATTTAAATTTAAAAAATTATATGTATAATATAAATTTAATTTTAATAAAAATTTAAATTAAATTTAAACTACAGATTATAATTTATTGAGTTTAGAACGCACTTACTATTAAACAAACCCTGAGAGTCCTCGATTTCATTTCACCCGCAGCGTATGATACGTGGACGGTGCACAAGTCTTGCCGACATCCGCGGTAATTTTCATTTACAATGTGGGACCGTTACGAGCCATGCGTCGCCATGTGAGAGCCTGACTTCAAGGATAATAAAGTAAAATAAATACTCCATTCGTCTCAAAATAATCATAACATTTTGATTTTGTGTGGAATTAAAAAAATTGTATTTGATATTATAATTTTAAATAAAAGAATAATGATTGATATTACTATTCAAATATGTGAATAGTAAAGTAGTAGTTAAAGTGATGGGATACAATATTTGTGATACCCCCAAATCTGGGCATCCACACCTTGACTTGAGTTGCCAATTTATTAATAATTTCATAACTTACAAATACACAAGTCTTAAAAGTACACAAGATTATAATAAGATATAACCTAAAATGCAAATAAATATTA
>JAUMHB010075546.1:0-12707 GCA_032359685.1 Pittosporum tobira | reverse complement strand
AACATGATAAAGTATATGAAACATGTAAAACCATTTTTCGAAATACTGTGCATAATCCATGCAGGTCAAGGGGTTGTGCCCCTCGCGGGGTATTAGGGGCGGTGCCCCTACGACGATCTCGCTAGTTGGTTAGCGAGCGGGGCTCGAAGGGGTAGCGCCCCTCACGGGGGCTTTCGGGGGCAGGGCCCCTGAAATAAAAATTGAATTCATAATTCTTTTTGACGGGAAAACTGCCCTCCGATTAATCATATTAATCTGAAACCCCAATTCACCATATATCCAAGTTAATCGAATTAATTAATATAAACCCCAACTGAATCTGTATTCACCACATGTTATTATCCAGATTAATCATCTATTATCCCTAACTGTGTTCGCATGTTATAACATGTTAATCATATAAACCCTAATTGTGAATCATGTTTATAATATATTATGAAAATTAAATACAGATGAAGGCATGCAATTATATACACATATCTCATACACATATCAAACCACATATCGCTAATTATAATCAAAACTAATATATATCATATATATATAATATTTCAATTTTAATAAATCGCAAGCGAAGCTCTGATACTACTGTAGGGTTTTGGATCAAAAAATCGATGAGAAATTTAAAAACAATTTATCCGATTCCCAGGAGCCATGCTTATATTGAAACCAAAATAGAAGATCGATTATACCTGAATGAATTTGAATGGAGATAAGAAGAACAGTTGCATCTGGATCAGTGTGTCAATCGCCACGCCTCTACTGGTATCCACACACACGAACTGAGGCCGAGCCTTGTGCATGCTAGCACAGTTCTCTTGTTTCTTCTTCTCTAAGTTTCTCAACCTCGCGGTAAATAGAGTTTTATGAAAAAAGCGTATGTACCTCATTTTATAATCTGCCCCTTTTAATCAGAGATACAAGAGAACAAGGTAACCCTAGCTGTCCAGCCCAATACATTATAAGCCCAGTTCGCTTAGTGTGCGACCTTGTGAGTTCACCTAACATTAACATTAGGCCAAAAACTCCTTTTCGGCCCACAAGTTATACGTAGCCTCTAGCAAGACATTATAATTGCCCGTGGCCTCTAAAAATGCCAATAGAGAATCTTGTATTAAAATCATAAGAAAATAATATTTCTCTACTGTGGCATTTAATATTTGGCCATTTAAATTTTAGAAGACTCACCTTATTGAAAAAGAAAAATATGGTGATTGGGCTCCCACACATAACTAAGGAAGAAAAAATTTGTGAAGGGTGTATTTATAGAAAAATGCATAGATTACCCTTTACAAAAACATCAAGGAGAGCAAAAACTCCATTAAAATTGGTACATGCTGATGTTTATGGGTATTTTTTCTAAAAGAAAAATCAGAAGTATTTTCCGAATTTGTACAATTTAAAGCACTTGTGGAGAAGCAATTTGGCCACAAATTAAAGATATTAAGGTTTGATCGAGGAGGCAAATTTACCTCAAAAGAATTTTAAAAGTTCTGCAAGGACCAAGGAATTAAGAAAGAGTTAACAGTGAGGTATATACCTCAACAAAATGGTGTTGTCAAAATAAAGAACCGATCCATTATGGAGATGGCAAGAAACATGTTGAAAGGTAAAAATCTCCCAAACAAATTTTGGGCTGAAGCTGTATATAAAACTGTCTATATCTTGAACAGGTCACCAACAAAAAGTGTGCTGAATGAGACTCCCTATGAGGTATGGCATCACAAGGAAGCAAAGGTAAATTTTTAAAAAGTTTTTGGATGTATTGCCTATGCGCATATTCCAGACCAAATTCGAAAAGAAAAATTTGATGAAAAGGGAGAGAAATACATCTTTATTGGCAATAGTGATGAATCAAAGGCCTACAGATTGTTTGATCATAATACTAATAAGCTTGTGATTTCAAGAGATGTTATTTTTGATGAAGCAGCATCATGGAGATGGGCAGAAAATGAAGTTACCTCACCAGACATAGTTGAAGAATCAGCTCGCAATAAGCTCTTAGCCCATATATGGGAGAATCATCAGACACAAAGTCGCCACCAAGAATGGTACGTTATTTACAAGATATTTATGACTCATGTGATGTGGCATTTTTCTCTTGTGAACCACATAAATTTGAAGAAGCAGTCAAAGATGAAGGTTGGAAGAATGCCATGGACGAGGAAATCGCCATGATTAAGAAAAATCAAACATGGGAACTGGTGGATTTTCCAAAAGAAAATGAGGTGATTGGCCTTAAATGGGTCTATAAGACCAAATACAATGAAGATGATATAATGCAAAAGCTAAAAGCTCGCCTTGTTGCAAAGGGTTATTCACAACAACCAGGCATTGACTACAACGAAACGTACGCACCAGTCACTTGTATGGAGACAATTAGAATGGTGTTAGCACTTGCAGCTCAATTTAAACTCAAGGTTTATTAGCTAGATGTAAAATCAACATTTTTAAATGAAGAACTTGAGGAAGAGGTATATGTTGAGCAACCTTAAGGCTACATCATCAAAGGTCAGGAAAACAAAGTGTATCGTCTCCGCAAAGCACTATATAGACTCAAGCAAGCACCTCTTGCCTAGAATAATAAAATTGATTAACACTTCCGCAAGCGTGAATTTCAAAGAAGCCCAAGTGAACCATCTCTGTATGTCAAGAAACAAGGTGCGGACTTCCTTATTACTTGTCTTTATGTTCATGATCTTATTTATTGTAGCACTAACATGAAGATGGTAGAAAATTTTAAGAAAAGTATGATGCAAGAATTTGAGATGACAGATTTGGGCCTAATGAGATACTTTCTTGGCATACAAGTGAAACAAAATGGAGGAGAAATATTTATAAGCCAAGAAAAGTATTGTGAAAATTTACTGAAGAAGTTTCATATGATAAATTGTAAGCCAATAGCTACTTCAGCTGGTTTGAATAAGAAGCTATCAATTCATGATGGTGGAGACGAAGTTGATGCATCCATGTATAGATGTTTGGTTGGATCATTGATCTATCTTACAAATACAAGGCCCGACATAATATATGCAGTAAGTGTAGTTTCTAGATTCATCAGTAATCCAAGCAAGCTACACTATGCCGCAACAAAACGCATTCTTAGATATTTGAAGGGCACACAAAATTATGGCATGAGGTACGTAACAGAAGAAAAATATTCATTGGGTGGTTATACTGATAGTGATTGGGCATGATGTATCGATGATCGCAAAAGTACTTCAGGATATGTTTTCACGTTGGGATCAAAAATAATATCTTGATCCTCAAAAAAGCAGCAGGCAGTGGCCCTACCTTCAGCAGAATCAGAATATATTTCAACTACCAATGCCACATGTGAAGCAGTATGGCTACGAAGAATTCTCTTCATCTTGCAACAAAGTCAAAACTCACAAACTCCCTTTTATTGCGATAACATGTCTGCAATTGCCATGACGAAAAATGCAGTCTTCCATGTTAGAACTAAGTATATAGAGATTCGTCATCACTTCATCAGAGAATTGGTTGAAGCTGGGAAGATCAAGTTGGAGTTCGTTAGCAACAATAATCAGCTCGTGGATATATTCACAAAAGCATTACCAACTGAAAAGTTTATTAAGTTCAAAAACCAAATGCAAATTACAAATTAAGAGGGGGTGTTAAAAATATAATTTGAAATTTGGCAGAAGTGTCTAGAATATGAGATAAGTATTTAAGTCAACTACTAGAAAGTGTGAGTCTTAGAAGAGTCTAGAGCTTGTCAAAAACGTGTCTAAAATGAAGAGTCTAGAACAATTAAATCCTAGATGAATCTACAAAGCAAAGTGGCCTATAAATAGGTCTCATGCCAAAGTATTTTGTAACCAACAATTTGAAGTGAATAAAAACCAAATTCTAAATTACTCTCCAAACTCCACTTCATTCCATCTACATCAATATTCTCCCCAACAGGTTGGGACCAACAATTGTCGGTGCGATCCGCTTGAAATATGTTCCCTGTGGTTTTGTTGCAATTTGTGGGTTAGACTGTCAGTTATAAATGAAAGTACATTTAGCCGAGTCTGGTAAATTTTGCTCCTTAAATATTTAACTCAATTTTGTAAGTTTTCTCAAGTAATTTCACCTTTTGCTGTTTTCATTATAGGATTTGTTTGTACTGTTCTGTCTTTAATTGGTTGTGAGGTCGCACCATCTTTTATACAATATTTGTGTTGGTGCAATAATAATTTAGAAGGAAAGTTGAATAAATTATTAATTTTTCTTTTATGTTTGTGAATTTTTTTTTATTTATCTTTTGTAAAATCGATTATACATGTGGTGAGGAATTGAAGTATACAATAATGAAAGCAAGGTATGAAATTACTTTTTTTTTTTTAAATTAATTTTTTTTTAATGAAATTTCTAATAACATAACATAATGAATTGGTCTGATTTGGAGCTTGTCTCCTATTGTCCCCAAATCCTTTATTCGGAATTGAGATTCTTAAGAATCTATTATTTTTAAAACCTTGTTCTCGTTGGAGAAACATTCAACATATTGTAACTTCAAAGTTTGTGATTTTTTTTTGGAAAAGAGATTATCTTCTCTTCCTCAAGGACTGAAAGACCTAGTTCTCGAAACCTTTCTGATAATATCTTGGACATGAGATCACCTTCTCTTTCTCAAAAATCCAAACGGCTTTGCAATAATTCTTCTTAATATAGATATTGGAATGATGAAAAGAAAATTTTTATGCTAAGCAAATTACATTAATAAAGTTGTGCTTAACTTTTGGATATTACAGATACAAGCCATGAAAAGTGTTTGGATATATCTTATAAATATGTATGAAAGGTTGAGAGAGAGATGTATCACAAAATCTATTTTGCAACTGCATTTTTGCTTTCTAAGGTTGTGTAGTCATTGTCAAAGAGATGATTTTAGAAAAAATTCTTGCAGATTCCTTCTGGACGAGCACCAATCCCTCTAATTCGTGTACAGTTTCACCAAGACCAAACTCATTTGTTGGTTATCCATGAAACTCAGTTAGCCGAATGCATTATGGCCTTACGTGGTTTCTTTCTTTCGTTCTTTCAGTGTAGAGGAAAATGGAGCACGTGCAGATGCCACATATTCGCGCGATAGTAAGTCAACATACGCTACCTTTGAAGATGGAAGTATTGCAGCGTTGACTGCCACAACATTCAGACTGAGGTGTCTGATTAGGTGCTCAGTCTATTTGCCTTACTGTCTGAGGTATGTGTTATACTGCTATCCCTGCTCATCCAACCCAGCCCAATCAATTTGCGTTGGGTCTTATTAATGGTGGCGTTTACTTTCTCGAGGATGCCATGAAATGGAAATGGTGCAGAGCCCAACACTACTAATGTTGCCTCTGGTTCGGACCAACAATGATGCTGTTAGAAAAGGTTCAGAAACTACAGGTTAATTAAATTTTGAAACTAAACAACATATTTTCTCTCAACTATCACTAAATTTAAATATAAAATTTTGTTTCATTCATTTTTTCTCAAGAAATGTGAATTAAACGCAACATTAGTGTTTACTTTTCTAAATTATAGTATAATTGTAGAAAATTAATTATGTTAAATTTTCAAGAATAGAAACTAATTGTTTAAATTTGGCTGGTAAAGTTGGTTAACTATTTATTCTTACGTGTAATGATATATATTTGGTTTATGGTAAAAGAACATTAATCAAAATATAATTCTGATTTATTCTTTTTAATTAATTCAATATTTATATTTCCACTTGTCAAATAATTGTAAAGATAGAGAGATCAAACTCACAACCAAGGTAATAAAGTGGAGTATAAAATGAAATAAAGAAAAAAAGCAAAGCCCATGTGACCGAAATTAATAATTAAGACATTCAAGAAGATGTTTAGTTGGTGCTTCCTCAACTATACATCAAATTTCAATATAAATTAGACGGATTAGTTGATTCTCAAATATCAACCCTCATAACATTTCCATAAAATCTACCACCTCATTCCCATATATCCTAAATTTTAACTGTTTTCAGCACGAGATTTTAAAATATTTCAAAAATAGAAAAGAGAGTTATTAGAGTATTGTATCAAATAGTACAATATACAAATATATTAAACATAGTAAAAATCAAAAAATTAGGATGTCAATATACATATGGCGTAATAAATTTGATCTAAGCATTCGACTTAATTGATTACACATTAAATCACAAAGTATATATGTTCCTGATATTTCTTATGGATCTATGTTTCTAGAGTATTATAGAATTATTAATACACAAAACATGACATTAAAGATAAAATCTTACCATCCATTTTTTTGTCATTCGCAAGCTCTTGAACTTGTCATATTTGATAATTTGTGGAACATCTTCTTCATTGTTTAATTTAGATTGCTGATGACATCGTTGGGAAAGGTGGATGTGTAGGAGTGGGTCATAGTGATGGTGGAAATGGTGACGATGGAGGCAATCGTTTATCGATAAAGGTAATTAAAAAAATGGGTATTTTAATTGGGTATCTCCTTGGATCATACAAGCTAGATATGAGAAATTTTTCATATCAACCAAATTGACATCTAAAATCGACATCGATCGTAGATCGGAGATAATCAAAGGAAACTATTCATTTTGTGGTTTGACTTTTGCCTCTTTAGATATAATTCTAGTTCTATGAGAAGGAAAAACAAAATTATATGAGGAGTGTCGTATTTGCGTTTTTGCTTCACTAATGATGGTGCCTACGTATTATGGTGGACATTTGAGGCGACTGGTTATCCTAATCGAGTGTGAAGGGTGGTGGCTAGTGTGTGTGTGTGTGTGTGTGTTTGTTGTGTTGTATGCTACAGAAACAAATGATCGTGAATCAGAAACATGCTATTGATATACAAAGTAAAAAGAACGTTTTTGGGCCAGATGCGGTTACATAGCTATCACATGAGTGCAGTCTCTTTTGGCCCAACTTTTTTCAACTTCTAAACACTGATGAGCCCATACATTAAATATACAATAGTCCTAGAAAGGCGAAGTTGGGCCAATTTATTGAATTAATTAATCATGAATTATGATGATTAGTTAATTCTAAAAGATTAATGTAAAACATCAAAAAATTATCGGGTCATAGTTCGTGTTTAGTTTCAATTATGCGTGTCTCAATTTCTTTGACTCACCAACCCTATACTTTTGTTACAACCGAACAAAAAATAAGGGTTAAATGCATAATTGTCCACTGTACTATGTCTCTTTTTACAAATTCATCATTGTACTAATTTTTTTTTACATATTCATCATTGCACTGCATATTTTTAACAAACTCATCATTGTACTTTATTTTATTTGTAAACTCATCACTGTACCATACATTTTTTTTTTTTGCCTGAATAGTCTTTTAAATTAACAAAGAAAATGACTGATTGTTAAAAATATTTGGTGCAGTGATGAGTTGATAAAAAAAATTATTACAATGATATATTTATAAAAAGAGACATAGTACAATGGACAACTATGTATTTAATCCGAAAAAATAAGGTTTAGTTATTTAAGCTTATATTTGGGCCTATTTGTTATATATATATATATATAATCAGAAGTCTATAACACAGAACTACAAAACTGCCTAATCTCACTTCTCCCAGAGGTGAGTGTCGATCATCCAAAAACTCCTGTAGACAGTCTATTCTTTTTGGGAGAACCAAGAAATTAAATTTTGACCCATGTAAATTGCAAAAACTCCTGTAGACTGTCGATCATCCAGATTACCAGCCCAATCTGAATCAGTAAAGGCTTGCAATAAACATGGATTAGAGGACATAACAATAGACAATCCAAGATTAGATGTAGACCGACGATCGTATAATCCACTTCACGGATATCTAGTGACTTTCACTAGATTTGTGCATGAATCAGCACACCTCTGGGAGGAGTGAGTGTACATACTTTAAATCACCAACAATTTGGCGGTATAGTTTGACTCAGTGGGACAGAACCTTGCTTTGATATCACCTAGCACAGCCGCGTGATAAATGGAAAAAATGTGGAAATTAACTTTCATTTTGTGCGGGAGAAGGAGGTACAAGGTGAACTAACGTCGCATGCACGATGTACTCATCTTATCTAATTAAGTTGTTATCTGTACATTTCTGAATTTCAAACTTGTAAATATCTCTATGTACTTGTAAAAAAAGAACACTGATATATATATATATATATATATTCAAACCTGCCATCATCGACAAGTGTGCAGAAAATTCCCTTTCACTATTCTGTGTGTAAGTATTATCTTCTCAAATCAGCCTCAACCATTTTCAAGTTTGCAGAAGAAAAAGCAGTCCAGAAGCCTCCAAACCAGACTCGCATCAGTTTGTATACAACCACATCATCTCCACAACGCTTCAGCCTAAACAGCTTGGGTCCCTACCATTAAGGCATAGGTATCCTGATCATCTGACACTGAGGATGCCGAACAGCCGATCAAGCGGTGCAGAAAACCCCATAAAGGCAGAGCATAAGTCAGTCATTAAAAGAGCCGGAAATTTCAGAAAGCTTGGAGTAGCAACTTCAGAAAAAAGGCATTTTTCAATCAAGCCTGAGCTACTTGGAAAACTTCATTCGGCAATTTGTTGAAGATCAAGTGTCTCTGAGACAAAATTTACATTAACTCTAGTCCTTTGCAACTCGAGAACTTTCAAAGGAGTAGGGGCCAACATAATGGTACTACTTAGTTTATTTTTTAACTAAAATATATTATAAACTGTGAAAAAACATTTATTGACTATCTTTTTTAAATAAGCTAAAAATATAAATTGGCATTCAAGCTATTGATCATAATTCTTTCATTTAGCTTCAATAAAGGCTACCTATTGTAATATCGCATCCCGCAGAATTTCTGTGAAACATCAAATGGGATTCAACAAATTGTAGAAATTATAAGGATATAAAAGAAAAGAAGAAACAATCTCCACCTTCCATCTGATTGCAAACCCATCTCCTGCAAGCTACAATACCAAGGCCATCCATGAAGTTTCAGAAATTTCAGATACATATTGGAGCACATCAGACTTTGAAGCTCCCTCTCAATATTTTTTTCTCCCACCTGGTCCCAAGAAGCAAGCAACAGCCCTTTCCCTTGCACACGGGTGAAATACGTACAAGGCCTTGATCGGAGATTAAGTGCAAGTGTACATTAATCAAATTATAGCATAAAAGATTATCGTTCTCACGGAGACTGATTTTCAACTATGTACCACTATTTTAGTTCTTATTTTATCTAGCAAATTAATGAAGCTTGGATTTTTATTAACAACTAATTAATAATTAACTACTCTAACAATTAAATCTAATAAGATTGTACAAGGCCTTGATCGGAGATTAAGTGCAAGTGTACATTAATCAAATTATAGCATAAAAGATTATCGTTCTCACGGAGACTGATTTTCAACTATGTACCACTATTTTAGTTCTTATTTTATCTAGCAAATTAATGAAGCTTGGATTTTTATTAACAACTAATTAATAATTAACTACTCTAACAATTAAATCTAATAAGATTTTAAAAAATATGAAGAAAATATGTTAAGATTTGGACTTCACCTATCCAATCATAATTTAGGGTTTACTAACTTTATCATGCAGTTTATATTAATTCAACATGTTTATGATAGTAGAATTTCCCTAAATTAGATACTAGTCTATTCCTAGCCAAAGTATCTCCACTCCTATTATTAACCCAACATATCCCCATGTGAATTTAAATAATTAAGAGAACATTAAGTTCTATGAAATTCTCGGATTCATCAACCGTTGTTAAGCCAACTACTACCGAAACCACACAAATCACCTTGAACTATTCCTAGCAAGATTTAATTTATGGCTACGATTCAATTGAGCTATTAATTAATCTTCACCATCAAGTCCTTCAATTTATTAACTTAGATCATCTAACTAATGACCAATTAATTAGAAGCATTAAGAACATGAATCATAACTCAATAGCATGAAAAACCAATACAAACGCATAATAAACTCTAAATAAACCTTCAATTAGTCATGAATATGATCCATCTAGTCTTAGTATAAAGAAATTTAGAACATAAGTAAGTTAAAAGATACAACAGAAAAGATAGAAAAACCCATAAGAAGTTGGCAGGATGTCTTCGTTAATAGCCCTCCGGTCTTCGCCTCCTTGAGCTCATGGTCTTCTCTTGATTGTATGATTTTTCTAGAAACTAGGAGGGGGTTTATATAGTTACAAGTCTAGGGACTTCTCACAATTTGACTCTAATTAGTTTTGCCGTCTTGATCCATGTCAAAAACCTTCTAGAAAAGCCCAAAATCGCATTGGTTAAAGTCTTCCGAAAAAGTCAACAGAAATCGCAAAAAATTGCACGGGCTAGCTTACAAGTGGCCTTACGGTCGTATGGACCTCTTACGGTCAAGCTTACGGTCGTAAGCTTGGCCATAAGCCCCTTTGGATGTTGGTTTTTGCTTCCTACTTCGATTTCTGGCAATCCTTGTCCGTTCGAGATTTGTTCAAACTCGATTTTGGCCCAAAATAAGTTTTTTTAAGCTCAATTCTCTGCAAAACAGGCCCAATAATAATAAAACATATATAATCCCTTGTATTGATCATTTGTTAGCCAAGAAAACGGATAATAAGGTCAAATCCATGCAATTTTGATGATAAATCAAAAGAAATAAGCATAAAATAATATATCAAATAAGCACTTATCAAATTCCTCCAAGTTTAAACTCTTGCTTGTCCTCAAGCAAATTTATCATGAAAAACAACTTTAAATAAATTTGACCCCTTGATTTATAACATTCAAACTAACTAACAAATTATGAAATGATAAAGTTGGTGGAGAAAATTATCTAAGACTAATAATCTGTAATCAATAAACTAACACTTCATCACATACAAGCAAAATTTCACACAACTTAAGTTACAAGTATCCATAAAAAGTCCAAATTTTTACAAATTTCCCTTACTCCCTACAATTCAATTTAAAAGTATCTGTGTGCTCATGTACAGCGTGTATTAATTCAAAGATATTAAAACACCAAGTTGGACATTTACCTTTAAATGCAATAATGTAGACCTCCGACCAAATGGACGATTTATTTTACCCATCAGCATGGATCGTCCCCTTGCACACCAAGATCTCAAGGGAGCCCTTGATTTTTTCATGCATTTAAGCATAGGCTTTGCCTATATAGTTGATGGGCATTTTACTCCAATTTCTTTCCAACTCTTTTATTGATTTATTTTTCGAATTTTTCTTATATATATATATATATATATATATATATTTATCTTTCTCATTTTTTTTCGAGGTCAAGTGTTTCTCTAGTAACCAAAAATACCAAGAGTCACCATGGAAGTCAAAGTACTCTACCTTCATTTAAAAATTCTTCTAAAGTATTTCAATATCATAGAACTAACGGGAAGTGAATTGAAACAACTTCAAAAATTAAACATAGGAGAGCAAGGGATTTTCACAATTATTTAGGCCTATCATGGATATGGAGAACTTAAGCATGCAAACCTACTCATATAATCCTAAGCATAAGTTTTCGAAAGCAAACTATTAGTTCCAAACAATTTTCAAAATCAACTAGGTCCATTCATTTTTTTGGGTTTAAACACATGGAATTCTTATCAAGACAACTTATGAGTTTTTAAAATTTTTTTAAAAGTCTAAATCATAATAAAAACAAATATTTACAAAGGTTAAGCATAAAAACACATAAGGTTTCAAGCATGCTATTCCCTCCCCCAAACTTAAACATTAATGGTCCACAATGTAAAACATAAATAACACAAAAGGGAAAGAAAATAAATGAACACACCTGATCAAGAAGAAGGAATGCCAAAGTGACCCTAGGAGATATGTCAGTCTAGGAGTTTTTGCAACATATCCCCTTGTTTTTTGTTCGACTTCAATCCTAGCAAGAGTGGTGCGAATATTGGCATTTCCAGCGCCTGACATAGTTCCACTTGGACTGGCTCCACCATGCCCAAGAGATGTAGTGAAAGTGATTGGCCGCCCATAATCATCACATAAACCGAAGTAGTCAGGAATATCCTTCGATCCCATGTCAGCATCGTTTTCTCATTCCTCAGTCTTTTGTGGACTTTCCGGTGGAATATCAGCTTGTTCTTGCTCGTTGAACACTTCCCGATATATCTAATTATCCTCATTGCAAATGAAAGTACATGGACTTGGCAAAAACATCCTGTAATTGGTCTTGAAAAAAAGATAGTAGTGGTGACCTTGTTTGACAATCATATGCATAACAACACATGAATCAATATCAATAGAGTTGCTTCCTTGGGCTTCAACCAAAGTAGTACAATTGATGCCAAGATGTGTCGCAATGGGAGTAATGAGGTCGCCGAACATAATATCACCTTTTGGTAACCTAGAATGCTTAGCAATTGATCGATACAAATTCGAGTGCACGTGTATACCAATCAAATTATAGTATAAAAAATTTATCGTTCCCATGGAGAATTGTTACAACTATATACTAATATTTTCAATCTCTATTTTATCTAGCAAATCAATAAAGTTTGAATTTTTATCTAATTAAACTAATAATTAACTAATAAAAATAATAAGAAAACAAATAATAAAGATAAATATAGTATAATATGAGAAAGATATGCTAAGATTTCAACTTCACTTATTCAATCATAATCTAGGGTTTACTAACTTTATTATGCAATTGATATTAA
>JAUMHB010075535.1:0-12708 GCA_032359685.1 Pittosporum tobira | reverse complement strand
TAGGGTTAGCATAGTAGCATGCATTGTATCATATGTTTTCTTTTTTCTTTTTTTAATGCTAATTCACCCGAGTTCGATTCTGCAACTCTTTTTCAATAATACCATAATCATAGAATATTTTATTTAATATATCATCATTCGTGTCAGAATCTATATATAAAGCACAAGACACATAAAATTTATTTTAAATTAATTTATTTTAATTTAATATTTAATTATTTTTGAACACTTTTGCTCATAAATTTAATTAACTCAATTGAGTTAACTTGATTATTTTTTTCATATTAAAAATTAATTATAGTTATCAACATTTAATTTAAACTTAATTCACTTCAATAGATTATAAGTAAATTTACCATTCTATTTAAAATATTAAATATTATATATTTCACTTAATAATATATATATTTAATTTTTTATTATTTTTAAGTATACATATTTTTCATTAACATATTTACCAAAATCATCACTTAATTATAATTTAATTATAAATTATTAAACATAAACCTCTAACATATATATAAATACAAATTTATTGCAAAAAAATATTTTATGAAACACTGTAAAACTATATAAAACAAATTATATCGAAGGATATAGTAAGAAAAGTGTGAAAAATAAAAAAGAGAAAAGAATAAAACCGACCAAACACAAACATTATACATGTTGTATGTTTCTCCGAAGCTCGTCCTCTGTAAAACTTACACTGAAAAGTTTCGACTGAGGTATAACATTTTTCTGGTATCATATCGATGCCTCTATGTATCAAATACCTCATAATGGGTCGCGAAAGTAAACGATTCACTGATTTCCCTCTACATCCACACATTTCTCTAGTCCTTAAAACACATCTACAACTTGTGCAAGGCCTATGCATCTATATCTTCGGTCTTACCAGGTTGACTGCCATCTGAAATAGACGAGGATGATGATGAAACCCCCTTCCCCTTGATATCCACGCTTTTCTCAGAATTTGGCTTTTGTAGAAGTTGAAGCCGACTTTGCAAAACCTGTTAAAATCAGGAGAAAAATTATAAATCCATTGACATGGAAACCAAAATCTGAAAAATAGGGCAGAAAAGTAAGTAACCCCATCTACAAATAAGATTGAGCATTCTCTAAAATTTTTAAGATAATAATCAGAAATAAGATAACCACAAAAGTTCTCCAAGCATTTATTATACCTCAATCTGCTGCTGAATAAATTTCCTTTGCGCCTCTAATTGAGGGTCCAATATATTTGGATTGCTACCTACATTGAGACCAGGAGCCTGAAAGGGGAAGAAAGTGGACTCTGATAAATTTGCAGGTCCACCAACAGTTACAAACTGATTTTGCTGTGCATGCCCAGAGGAATCTGCACTACTAGACTCAGCCAGAGATCTGTTTGCCTGGGGAAATACAGCATATCCGGGTGACCTGCAAAGGAGAAATTACATCTTAGCCCCTTGCTTTGAGCTCCAATCTCAACTACAGTCCTGATTTCTTGGTATGTATTACCACAACAGTGCCACCATGAGGCTATTGGTTCAATTTCAACCCAAAAAGATCACTATATTTATATTAATAAAATTGTTGTGATTAGCATATTTCTCCAACTGATGAAATACTTATTGCTCATACGAATGGAAACAAGGGCTTAGCCATCTACATATACCTATATGGTATCCTGTACTGAATATTCTAAAAAAGCTGGGGGACACAATTTATGCAGACCATTTGCCACAGAAAAAAAAAACACAAATAAAAAGAGGAAGAAGTCAATACCAGACTAGCGTACTCGCAGATGGATAAACATAAGATTTCTCATATATTGAGGCGGCGGCGGCAGCAGCTCGGAGTCTGGCCTGATGCGGGGTAATATTACCATTTGACCCTCCATCACTGGTTGAACCCTGAGCAGATGTACTTGCTGTGCTTGTTCCTACACAATATCGAAACAGTTGTGTATTAAAAAAAGGGTTAAGTGACTTAGTGACCAATAGGCCAATGTACAAATTGGTCACTGAACCGATTTTTGTACAGTCAGCCCATTAAATTTTAATTTCTTATTATCTCTTTAATTTTAATTAGTTATATTACAATAATATTATAATTACAATATTACATAATTATGTAATTATTAAAATTTTTAAAATTTTCAAATAATTTTTTATCTGTTATTTTTTTTATTTTCTTAAGATTATATATATGTATATATATATATATATATCTTACGGATAAAAAATTATTTAAAAATTTTTCTAAAAATTTTGGAATTTAAAAAATTATTTTAAACAAATTTTAAAATAAAATTATTTGTTTTAAAAATTTATTTTAAAAAATTGCGTAAAAATATATATATCTTACGGATAAAAAATTGGAGTTTTCTGGGAAAAAGTTATTTTCCTAAAATTGGAATTTTTTAAAATAATTTTTTCTGTAATTTTTTTTTCTTAAGATATATATATATATATATATATATATATATATATATATATAATGTTACGGATATATAAATTTTTTCCGTAAAAAAAATTCTTAAAAAATTGATTTTCTTAAAATTGGAATTTTTAAAAAATAAATGTTACGGATAAAAAAATTATCTAAAATTTTTTTTCTGAAAAAATTGGAAATTTCTGAAAAAAAAAATAATTTAAATGATTATTTCCACCTTATAGCATATGTGGCTTAATTTTCATTTTTTTGTCCAACGTGGCAGGTACATGTGACATTAGTGGGACCAAACACTATTTAACCGTTTAAAATCAAATTTTTTAACAGAAAACTTAACGGATTGTACAAAATCAGTAATACAATTCGTCAATTGTACAAAAAATCAGTTGAACGACCAATTTGTACATTGGCCTATAATTTTGTGACCACAAAGTCACTTAACCCATTAAAAAAATATCAAGTTACACTATTCAATCAAAGTCAAATTTCCAAGATGTACAAGTAGGTCTGATTTAATAATGTTCTATAATAGATTAGCAAAAGATATACTGCATTAATGTTCTAAATTTAGATTACCTTGTTGATGAACATCAGCACCGGAGCCAGCTGTACCTGCTCCATTTTCAGGAGGTAAAACGAGGGCTCTGCATGTAGGACAAGTGTCTTGTCTCTCTAACCATGACCGGAGGCAGTGAACATGAAAAAGATGCCCACAAATTAGTTTCTTGGCAGTAGTCATCTCCTCACGACAGATAATGCAGGTTGCATCACTTCTGCAAAATCATCATCACAAATAATAATTCAAAAATCTAAAACAGCAAGAGAAACCAAATAAGTATGTATCAACGGACAAAAGAGGCTTGCTCAAAAAGAAAGTACTCACGAGTTGATCTCTTCGGGTGTAGCATCTGGGAAACGATCATTCATATTATTGGAAGTGATCTTCCGGTAACGAATGTAATCAGCAACACGGATCTTAAAGTTACGGAAAGTCTCGTAAAGCTCCCGAATCAAGTGAAGAGGTACCCCATAGTTCCTGAAGAAATCAAAGTGTCATTGAACAAATACCATAATATAAATTCAATATGCTTAATTTTTTAATTCTAAAATTGGTTAGTTTGAGCAGAAAAGTCAAACCAAGCCAATTTTTATGGGACAGCGGGAGTAAAATACTTACATGAAAATGACAAGGAAGAAGCACAGGTACATAGACAAGTGCAGGAGGTCCCGAATCAGCTCCAAGTAAAAGGTATAGACAGCTTTTTTCTCCCACTGCCCTTCCATAAGCATGTCACTGACATAGAACGTATATTTAACAAATGTTGATACTGTTGATGTTGCCAGTATCATGTATCTGAAAAACATAGTTTGTTAGAGATTATTTCATATATGAACACCTGGAAAGCAGAGCCCACAAAAGTACATCCAAGAAAATTTCTAAAACAATTAATAGCTGTGAAGCACCGGTAACATTGTACATGGAAACAACAAAACATGCATCTATATGACTGACATATTTCTAAAAGTTATGACCATTGACCCTAGTGAAATGGGACTGCATAAAAACACAAAAGTGTATTGAAGAAGTTAAAAGGTAAACAATGTCCAGAATATTCTACAGCTTCACTGTAGAAAACTGTTACCCAATCTGGGGTTCGTTGGGTACAGGATACGTATGTGGTTCGCTAATTTCTGAATACAGAATTTGAAAGAGTTATTTACTTGGTTGTCGGTATGATAATCAGGTTTGAAATCTGCAAAGAACACATGTTTATATTTTATACCAACGCAATTATTAACTAAAGATGATATAGAAAATTTTAAATATTAATTAATATTTAGAAATTTAAAGTTCAAAATATGGATTCCACAACTCACCAAGTATAACTGAATATTTGAAAATGATAAAGAAGTAATTTACTCAAGATATAGTATTAAGTAATAAAGACACTATTTTAATAACTATTTAGAGAGACTTGTAACTTCTTCGGTGCAAAGCAATTGCGCAGAAAAAGCTCAATTAAATAGATTAACTTTTTTAATTGAGTCCAAAATTCCAGGGAAAATATTAGCCAATAAATATAGGGGAGCAAACCCCAGTATTTTACAGATCTCCTTTTATTTTAGTGTGTTACCCTCTTAATTCACTCGTAACTCGTTATCAATTAGTAACCCTAACACGTCTTCTCCATCTCTGTGATGTGTCACTGCTGTGTTGCCGATATCTGTGACCTTTTCTATGACGACAATCTGTTTTTTCAGCGATCTCAAGATGTAATACCAGGTACGTCTATCTAAGTTCGACCCAATGCTCTTATGCCTTTTTATTTTTATTTTTTAATAAGTCCGACATAATGTTCTCTGGTATTGATTTATCTTTCTCTAAATCTGAAAGGGGATTGCCATTTTCAGCGATCTGATACGCAAATGTACCATGATCAGGGTTGTGCATGCCAATTTGAGGTACATAGGGGGTATGACATGAATCTGGTCACCCTGTTATAGCTATGCACATGCCCACAATTACAAGCGTGTAAACATAGAAAATTAACCTTCGTAATTAACTCCTATTGATGTGGTTTAAAAGTTCAAATAAATCAAAATCTACCATTAAACATACCAAAAAGAAAAGATCTACCATTAAAACTTGATCGATCTGTCGTTAGTATTCTTCAAATATGATTAATGGGTTCTTAAGAACAACTACTCCACTCACAAACAAAAAAATTAATTAGATTCCGTCGTTCCAAGCATGAATGAAACGTGAAACAATCCAATGAATGCTAATTGGCTCTTTAGTATAGCTTTTCTTTAACTACTAACAATGTCGGTTGTTATATAATGACCATATATTGTTTTGATGAAGCCATATACAAATACAAAAGTTTGTTTCATAATTGCTAGGAACAAGACATATTTAACAAATAAGGCAGCAATTTATGAGCATATCTTTATCCGATATGAAAATATAGAAATAGAAGGTCGTAGAAACTTACTCAAAGGCAAAGAAGAGAGAAACGGAAGCCTGCCGCGTTTCTATCAAATATTTTATCGCATTGTACAAAAACAGACTGTCTACAAGAAAAAGGAATCCCATGAAAGAAACAATTCGGATGTGAGACAACATGGGGACAGATGGAGTAGTTTCGATGTACTCAACCCTCTTCTGAGCCAACCAATGCAAAGCCTTGATCAATAAAAGAGCAGTGACCATAGCAAGAAAAGTGACTGAGAAGTCCTGCCGGAAAATAGTGATGGCAAAAAGTATTTCCATGACTTCCCGCCACGACTGCTCATTCAACCTCTCGACCTCCGCTTCTCGGAGAGAACCAAGGAAAATTCTTTTGGTTAGTTGCCACAGTATGCACATGATGACCAGACCCATGTTGAGGAGAAGCACCAAACTGACCTTGGAGGTCGATAAATAAACCATTGCCGGGTAGAATTGCTCTCTGCTACTAAAGGCATGATAAATAACAACTAGTGTAGCAACTAAACTAAGTCCAGCATATGTTTGCAGCCTCATCATCTTTGCTCTATGCCACTGCAAGTCTGTAACACCGCACCATAAAACAATTAATTCTATGGAAATCACATAATTCAACCATAGGTAATACCCATATAACCCAAACAAAATAAAAATGGGTTTCTGGTCGCCTTATCGTGTCTGGAAGTGTTACATATTGAATAGACTACACAAAATAACCCATGTTACACGAGTTACACTTTGAATGATATGCAAGTCCACCAAATGAAGTCTCCACCGAGTTAAAGGTTAAAGTCAAGTTTTCATGTTATATAAAATCACAAATATATATATATATATATATATATATATATATATATACATATTTCCTTTCCAGCTACCAACATATGGTTAATGTCCATTCAGGTGTAATAAGATCGAAAACCATAGATAAATTCGAATGTTACGAATTAAATCCTACTTAGATCAATTCAATTAACGTGGAATAATTGTAATATATAGGATGGGCACTGAGCAAATAGTGAACCAAAATCAAATTAATATTTAAAGAAATGATATGTAGGTTTAACCCTATGATTCCTCGATAGATGAGAAGAACTATACCTGTTTGAAACTTGAAATTCTTCCGTTCAATATTTTTTATTTTTACTTTCAACGAGCGAAGGAGAACCCTAAAGCGAAATCACAGGCAAATATCCATTTTGCTCCATTGTCAATTTAAATTGACTCGATCGCAGGAAGAGGGGTCGAAGTTGAACGGGGAACGAAGAGGATATGTATATATCGCGTCACCGGTGGAAGTTTTATCCAATGGAAGATTAGCACGTGTACCTTTTTTTAGTCTTTTGTTCGCTTATTAAAGTTATTTTTTTTAAAATTAATAATAATTTTTTGAATAATTTAACAATTAAAATTTTAAAAAACAAGACAGTGTCATGAACTTCCTTAGCCGGGAAAGCATAATTAAACAAAATTTTAATTTAAATAATAGTCGTGTATTAGTCATTTGAATCTATAACATTTGAATGGAATTATTTCATTAATTTGATAATTAATATATGAAGAGATTAAAACATATTTAGATAATAAATAAATAAATAAAAATATATTTGTTATTCATAATTATATTATAAATTTAGAGGAATTTTTTTTATTAAATAACTATTATATATATATATATATATAATTAAATTTTACAAGAATAAAATATTTATTATGTTTTAGATTTTAATCTAAGATTAATTAATATGCAATTATTACTGTATTGGTTAAAATTTGGAATGATTTAAAGTTTATCATGTGGAGTGGTATATATATAAACTATAGAAAGATATTTTCTTCGATTTTCTAAGAATAAAAATTTTAAATTTCCGTATTAACTTTTAGTAAGTTAATTTATATAATTAAATGTTAATGTGTAAAAAATTAACTTTTCAAAAGTCAATAATTTTTTTATAATTAAATTGGAGAGAGCATAGATTAAATTATAAATTGAGTTTTGTTACCAAGAAATCAGGCAAATATTAATTTCTGCTCACCAAAAAATAGTGGGTTCCAAAAAAAAAAAAAAAAGAGGAGGGCTCTCATGATGTATAAACAAAATGTCAAGTCATTATATCAATAATTCACTCAATCTGTCACAATTGCATTACACATTTCCAAAAACACATGAAACCAGAAATTCACATACACCCAAACAAACCAAATACATATTAAACGTCTGAGAAAATTAGTAAAGGACTGGTGTTACCCATGAGGCCATGATCATCATTTCTGCTGAATAGCATACACAGCACATCCTCGAAGAAGGAACAAACACAACCTGGTGAATCCCGAACTTGTTACAGAAACTAAAATTAGAGCTGCTACCTCCTAAACAAGCCCGAACTTTGAAGTGTTTTACTGTACTCAGCAATGACTGAAGAGTTCTTCACTAGCTCCCATATCTTGGCAGAATTCTTAAGCCAGTCACGTTCTGAAACAGTTCTTGAAAAGGATGGGCTATCCATGGATAAAATCTGAAGCACAAAATGACATACTTTATTGTAAAGTAATAGTATACTTCAGAAATGTATGGTAAGTAATAAGCATGAGATAACCTATCAAATAAAATGCAATAAGTACATGTCCGGAAATCAGAGTCCTACTTTTTTGAACTTCTTTTCCCTGAATATTAAGTTATGTAGAGTGCACACGCATGAACATAACAATTCTGTTTATATAGGAGTATAAAACTTTAAGGACTATAATTTATTGTTAAAAAGGAAAAATTATGTCAAATGGTGTCCAAGGTAAACCTTATTGTTAAAAAAAAATAGTAATCTAAAACAGTAGGATTCTCATTTCCAAATCTAGGCAGTATCAGATGTGTGTGTGCGTGCGTGCATAGAGAGAGAGAGAGAGAGAGAGAGAGAGAGAGAGACCTGATCTCGTATTTTCCACAACATTGAGTCATAACTCTCGTAATTTGCCCTTGGGGAATTATCTTTTCTCTGATATGGGAGTACAAATAATTTCAGAAGTTCTGAATCTGAATTATCATCAGTCAGGCTCCTAGAAGATACAGAACTTTTATAGCGTTTTACAGCATGTCGGTTTTTCGATCTTACAAATGAGGAGGAGCTAAAATATTGTGTAAGCCCCTTCTTTAGTTGCATCATATTACAAGGACCAAGATCTTGATCATGCAGTCTACAGAGAGAAAGAAAACCAAAATTAGCAGCCATGGATAATATTGAATTAGAGATAACTTCACAAAGAATAATGTGGAGAAGAACAGTTCAAAGCAAATGTAACTTTTTTCCATTAATTTTAAAAGAAGTACTACAAGTTTACAACAACAACGTTGTTTTAGATACTCACTTCGCATGTACAAAAACAGGAGTAGGCACATACTCTTCTCCCCCCTCCTGAATTTTATCTTTGCTCTCTTTATCAAAGGAGCCCAAATTTGAGCTCTGTGGGTGGGACAGGGTTAGGGAAGATGGGTCTGGTATGCCATGTTTTAGCAAGTCTACCTGCAAATGTAAAAAGGTAAGGTAAAAAAGTATACATGTGTTCAGAAAAATTTCTTCCATTTTAAAGTGACAGGGAATCTGAAAAGAACGAAACTTAGCTGCGCATTAAAGAATTTATTCACCAGATATCAGGTTATATTAATGATCAACCGTCCTAGAAACTAGGGTAATACAAGTACTTGAAGACATATTTTCGAAAAATGAAAGCAGAAACAAGAAGCAAACAAAAATCCAATATAAAACAAGAAACAATAACCCTTCATGTCAGCCCAGAATAGGAAAAAAATAAGGCAACTGGCTAACTAGAGTACTTAATTGAGCACGTTGGGCCAGGGGTTACCCAGTGCACACCAAAACGGTAGTGGCCACCAGCTGCCTCCACAAAAAATATAAAGGAAAGAAATTATCTACAAGACATCCAATCTTTAAGCCTACGAAAATATTTTGATCAAACAATAAAAGAAAATTGAGCAAAAACGAACGCAAGCTTTGAAAACAATAACATGGTAACTTCTTGAATATCAAGATTCTGCATTTCTGCTTTTCCTCCAAATAAACAGCACAGTTGAAATGGATAGTAAATCAAAAGATGCATATGCAATTAAATTATAAGTGTATTTGTCATGCACAGTATAGATATTTGTTGACTCCTTGTAAGAACCTCAAGTGAACGATGACTGACCAATTAAGCAGCTAAGTTTTAAGAATGCTGTCAAGCTGCCAATGGAGACAAGTATTATTAGCTAAAATAAATTAGTAGTAGCTTAGTATGCTTAATGTTTTATCTCTGCAGTTTTAATTTCCAGCTGTTATTGTACTAGTTGTACTAAGGGTGTAGGTTAAGGACTAAACATGTGCACCCTAGTACTATATATATGTGTGTGGGCTGTTAAACCAAGATATCAGAATATACATATTAACAACCTGAGCACAAGTTTGTGCCTCTTATCTCTATATTTCATCTGTTTCTCAGTCTCAATTCTTTCTTTTCTTAGTCCCAAATTCTGTCTTCTATTTTCTCAGTCTCTATTTCTTGTTTCAAAATAAAAGTTACATACGACAAACCTGGTATCAGAGCATCAGTTCTTGGCCGTTGCTTCCCTGACTTCTCCAGCCAGAAAACTTGAAGGTGGTGCTGTGGTGGAGCAGCCGGAGGTGCTGGTGGGGCACTGTTTTTCCGGCAGCCTAAAAAGCAAGCTCAAACCTTACCTGTTCCTCAAGGACAGGTACAAACCAACCCCTTTTCACCTGTTTGTTCTTTCTACACCAAACCCTAGCATCAATTTGAGTTATCTTGCTGTGAAATCCACAGATTGAACAAGAACATTTCAGTTCTTGGGTGATTTCTGCCCAGTTTCTCAAATTTTCTTCAAGAAACAGTTATATATATATATACATATATAGAACCAACTCAGAATAGCTTAGGATAGCTATTCTGATCCTTGTTCCAGCTCCCAAACACAATTTCTGGGAAAAATCTGTAGCTGCTCATGAAGGAAATAATGAACAGTGCACTGTTTTCCCATTTCTGTTGATTTCTGGTATTGTTTCACAGTGGAGTGTAACAAGAGCACTTTGAGCACTACCAGATCAACCTCAAAACCTCAGAGACTTCATTTTCTTGAATAAAACCTGATACACTAAATCTCATAACCTCAGAGATTTCTGGTATTGTCTGATTTAAATTCTTAGAGAGAATCTGAGGCTAGCAACTTCATTTTTGCACCACCATGGCTGGAAGTTCCTTGAATAACACTGGAAACCCCTTACACACAGTTACAAGGAATTCACCAATGCTCACTTGTTGTTGATAAATGGGAAAGTAGACAAATATTTGGAGAGTGTTGCTGAAGTTTTGAGGCCCAAATCTCAGAGGAGGCAACCGGAGATTGAAAACCCTTTTGGGAACAAGGGAAAAGGGAGAAGCAGGGCACCTGTAAGGGATTTTTCTGATAGGGGATTGCTCAGGCCACCCTCTAAGGTGAATAGCAGGAGGCCTGGACCAATGGACCAGGACTCTAAGGATTATGATGGGGAGGTTTTTTGTGAAGAAAATGAGGAGGGGTCTGATGAGAATGATTATGATCTCAGGCACCTCAAACTGGTCTTTCCAGTTTTTGCTAAGGGTGATGAAGTTGTGGAGTGGATAAGAGACTGTGAAGAGTATTTCAACATATTTGGGGTAAAGTGGCATGGAAGGGTTGCCATTGCTGCAATGCACGTGAGAGGAGTGCCTAGATCCTGATACAAGTCTTATAAGGTGGAAAAAAGGGTGATCTCTTGGGAGGAATTCACTGAGGATTTCATAATTAGGGTTAGTGAAACTGGAAATGAGGATTTGTTTGAGCAGTTCAAAATGCTCAAACAAACTCAAACACTCGCTGCCTATTATGATGAGTTTGAAAAATTTTAAGAGAGAGATTGAAGGAGAAGGTGCCTCAGTTGCCTGAAAGTTTCTTTGTTGAGAATTTTTTTGGAGGATGAAGGGAGGACACCAGGAAGATGGTGAAGCTGTTGGAGTCCCAAACCCTAACACAAGCTTACAAGCTTGCTAAGGCTTGTGAAGTTCCAGTTTCAAAAACAACCTCAGTTCCCATCCCAACTTTCAAAAACAGCCCCAACATACACCAGAAACATTGTGCCAAAAGTTGGGCCCTTGCCCCTCAATGTCCAACCACCTTTACTCACATACCCCAAACCTGGCACCTCTTTAAACAGTAACCCCAAACCTCTTATAGCCAAACAAAGAGAGGAGAGGAGAAATAAGAGCCTATGTTTTTATTGTGATGAGGTATACACAGTGAGGCAGAAGTGCAAGAACCCTAGATTGTTTATGATCATTGGGGAGGAGGAAGTAGAATCTGAGTACACTACCCCCACCTAAGTATGATGAAGATCCCAGGAAAAAAGGATTAAAGTTGCAAGAAGATAAATTATTCCATCTTAGTGGTAGTCTGGAAATAGAACCTTCACTAGTACTCAGTTTTGAAGGAATTAAAGATGGTAAGAAATTCCAGGTCTTGATTGATGGAGGTAGCAACCTAAGCTTCATTAGCAGGAAAAATGTTGAGCAACTAGAGTGTGAGATAATTCCTATCAGCCCAAGAGCAATCTCTCAGCCTGATGGTGTCCTACTTTTGAGTGGCTCATGCAGGGTGTTCCATTCTGCACCCTTTTTTGTCAAATTGATATAAAAGCTTGGGGGTTAATCTTGGGTGCAAGTTGGTTCAAAGACATGGGGACCTTGCAAGTCAACTATAAGGACTTGTTCTTAAAACTGATACATAAGGGCCAAGAGGTGACACTGCAAGGCCAAAACACAACAAGGGATAGTGTGGACTCCCAAGCATACTAGATTTCTATGGCACAATCCCTATGGATGGTGCAATTCTTGAACAACTATGAAGGTGATGATGGCATAGCCTCCATCATAACTGCAACAGCCTTGGAAAAAATGGGGCCTCAAGAGTATGAACTCAGACAAGGGTGATTGGGCCTTGTAGGGGAATGAGAAAATCAATTTTTGAAGAGTTGTATAAAAAGGGATTGGGAGGCATAGTTATTAAGGCGCAAGACGCACCCTAGGCGCAAAGGTCCTCTGGAGTCTAGGCGCAAGGTGCAGGCGCGAAGTGAGCGCTTTATTGAAATGAGACGCATAATATATAAAATATGTAAATATATTATAATTTTATATAATTTTATAATTTCTTTATCACTCACATGAAAAAACAACTACAAAATAAATTCATAAATTAAATTACCATAAAC
>JAUMHB010075513.1:0-12710 GCA_032359685.1 Pittosporum tobira | reverse complement strand
TTAAAGGGGCATTAAGTGATGTGAAATTATATTTTTACCATTCCTCCGGCCAAAATTGAAATTGAACTCGTCGGAAGGTTTAATTTCAAAAAATGTACGAACATTGATGTTCAATTTCAAATTTATTTTTTTTAGAGTTCAATGTCTAAAAGTGATAATAACACACGGTTAAAAATACATTTAAGCCATAAATTTAACTACTATTCATCTAAAAAATTCATTATCCATAACTTAGTACGTAAAGTATAAGAGGTCCCAACATTTTGATACAACTGAGACAATATAGGGGCCATAAAAGGTGGGGTATAGATACCATTCGGGTATGAATCATCATAGCAAAAGCACGTGAATCGACTCCAAGTCCAATTATATCCACATTCACCACCAGATTCAATACATCTGCTGCACTGATCTGTACTATTTATATTCCGGTTTAGTTCAAAACCCCGTCTATTGTTGCCCCAACGGTTGTATTTTCGTCAAGAGCCTGAGCATTCCTCTCAATAATCGGAAGAACGACAGTGCTGTTGCATATCCCAAAGCCCGGAATCATTGGTAAACTCGTTGTAAAGTAGAAAAGGTTTGTGTTGGTGTTGTTTATAGTGCAATTATGATGAATTGAACCTCCTAAATTTGGTAGCATGAAAAATGGACAACCATAAAATAGGGTCAAGTTCCTCACCCCAGAAGCGTAACTAAAGATTGGAGAATTTATGGTGGTATTAAGAAAGCGCGAAGGACATATTTCATTCCAGTAGTCCTCTCTCGCGACTACAAGGGTATTGATTTGTGGATTTATTTCAAGAATTCTATATTTTTCAGAGGCCATTGTGACCAAGGGAACATTATCTTCACAATATATTTCAAATCAAGGTTGACGGCAGAAATCTGGGCGGTTTAGGCCCCAAAAGGGGTACTCGATGCTTCCGATATTTCCACAATTAATCTGATGATCACTACAATCATCAAATTGGGTGTCGTTTGCGCTTTGAAACTTTGGAAATTCACTTTAACTCAGGGCGATGATCAAAAGATAAAGAGGCAAAAAAGGTGAACAAGAAGCAAAATTCATTTGCATGGGGAATCTGTTGATTCTGTTTCTCATCTCACATTGTTAATAAGATTTTTGAGCAACTAAATTACCTAAGCATCTTAGGTGGAACATTTTGGAGGACATGACTAGAAGCTTGTTTTGGATAACGAGAGTGCCGGCCGCTGTGAAAATTCTCGGCGTACTTTGTATTTTCTAGTTGGCGTTACTACTAATATGATACCTATTTTGTCCCTAATGGTTTTGGGATTATGTCCAGGTGTGTCGAATATAAATGCTCATATTCCAGAAGAAATATCAAATGGAAACTCATAGTGAGAAATGAGAGCTATAGGATGCTAAATTTTGTCAACTGCATTTGAACTTTCTTAAACTAGATTATGCTAGCCCTTGCCTAATACCTATCAGTTAGTCAGCCCCTCTAAAGATAAACTAAAATTGCTACACAACGAATAATTCTTTTATCTTTTATCATGCTAGCACTTGGAATTTAGCGAGTACATCAAAGTTATCCATAGCTAATAACTTGGCCAAAATGTATATTGGAATCTTGGACTTCATGAAAACTATGGCTATTCTTAGATCTTAATTGTAGGCAAAAACTTACAATAAAACCAATGGGAACGTATAAAAAGAATATGTTTAGTTAATTCTCATAAACAGATTCCATGACATCAATATACTGCCTTCAAATGGATCAGGAATTCAAACAAATCCGAGACTGATAACAATATGGATAGTTACTGCACAAGAATAAAGATGATCTCAACAGCTAAAAAATAAAATGAATAAATTCATGATTACATACCTCTGGGTTTTGTGTGAGTTCCCGGCGGTGGTGAGGCTATTGCAGCTTTTGCGTCAGTATCCGAACCATTGGGCCGGTCACAGAAGCAAGTAGTTTGATTTGTAAGAAAGTTGTATCCACACCGTCCACTGGGCTCAGTGCACTTCCTGCAGACATTCATATCCACCTTCCATGAAATAACAAACCCCTGCTGGAGAACTCCATCGAAATCCGTTACTTTAACGGGTTTTACTTCATCCATCTGTAAAGCAGGATCAAGAACGCTAATGTTGCAGTTTCCAGGGCCTTCAGCACCAGAAAATTCACGAGCACTATTGTTCTTACAGGGAAGGAAACTAGGACCTGGTAAGTTAATTCTAACAGGACAATCGTAGAAAAATGAAATATTCATATTAGCAGAAATATATTTGAAGAGAGACGAGTTCACGGTCGTGTTTACAAAATAATGTGGACTAATCTCGTCCGTAAACTTCTCTGTAACAATCATGTCCATGATTTGATTAGTACGGTCTTGGTCACATTTGAGCTCCAAATTGGGGTATCCGCAATGCTCAGAATGTCCAGATCCATGAAAAGGATATCCAACTCCAGTGAAGGGACCGCAGTTGAACGTTGCACCACAACTTTCGTACCATTCATCAGCTGGCTTAGTAGAACATAGCGGAACTGAAATCAAAATCAAAGTTTTTAGGATCGAAAGGAGGGAGAACGAAGGAAACCATGGACGGAACTGGGAATCCATAAGGAGAAATTGTGGAGAAGGTTTGTAAATCTAAAAATTTTAAGTAGTTATATAATATATGTTCGATGTGGAATAATATTGTTCAGCTCTTTATTTTTGGAAAGATTGTATGATATCCTGTGTGTTTATAGTAGTATATCAAGTATTTCATCAGTGTCCATTATGATTGTCAATCTATGGGAGAAAAATACTCCTACTTTTAACAGCTTCAGTATTTATAGTACAATTAATTGATTACAAGGAATTAAACATGAGTCAAAATGACGTTGTCTCATTTGTTGTTCTAAATTCAATTCGACAGTTGTATTATATTAAGTTTATTAATTGTAAAAAGTAATTATAAATTTTATATCGTTGGATTGAATTGTGACATCATTTGAGACAACATATTTGAACTCATTAAACAAGGATGCTTAATTATGAGTTTAAATATATTGTCCCCTGCTGTCCTAAATTCAATCCAACGGTTGTTTTGTATTTAATTTTATTATTAACCGTAAAAAGTAATTGTAAATTTTATATGCAATATAAACATTGAATTGTATTGGGACAACAGATGAGAGATAATTTGAAATAACAGATTTGTACACATTAATTATGACCCGAACAACAGATTTGGACTCATTAATTTTGGCCCATGATTGCTAAATTTGTTAAAATATTCCTAACTGTAAGTATCTTATAGCAGCCGAAGATATACAAAAGGATGACAAGGAAATATGAAGTTTTCTTGTAAAACAATCAAAGTCATCATTGTATAGAACTGTAATTGCTCGATCGAATCATCGTGAATTCCAGAAAGTTATGTCAACCAGAGATATTATAAGAATCGGAGTAAAATTTTAATTCTTTATTAAATACTAGTACAAAAATATATCATTTAAAAATTTAACCAAAAAACTCCCGATATGGAAATTAGCAAAAATCCAGGAGATGATACGGGAGAGAATGATTTTCAGTTGCTATAATATTCGATGAACGTGAATCAAGTGATAGGAGGGAACTCTGGCTTGGTGGTTTACCTTCGATTAACCAAATTTTATATTTTAAAAGGTTGCAAAAACTTCACGCACCTTATAACAATATATATATATAACTAAAATAAAATAAAATTATCAAGAATAATTCTTGAAAAACACGTGTGCAGAATAAATTACCGAACATCAGTAGAAGTGTAGAACAAACTATGATTATCAGCAAAACAAACTGGCCCTTAAGAAACAGTCTTTATATCACAAATAAAAAACAAAAAGGTAAGACTAGATATACTAATTTTAGAAATAAACAATACATCACATTACATCAAATTGAAAACAAAGCATTTAAATCAAGAAGCAAGGTCATTGACCATGCCATGAAGCTTCTTTTCCAACACATCCGAACATATCTGCCCCATCATGTGGTAAAATGACATGAGATCAGATAACTGTTCAACCGACATTTTCTCTATCACATTCTTTGCTAACCTTCCTCTGTCGGCATTCAACTTCAGTCTATGCGAGTAGGAAGATGCATTCCTCACTGTTGCCCCCATCTGCTTTAACCTATTCTCTTGTTGCAAGCTCAAAGCTGTGTTTGACTACAAATAAATAACATGATCAATACAAATATTCCATCAAAAATTAATTTTGAGATATTGAGCTTAATTATAAAGATTAATTATTTCAAACACTTGATACCTCAAGAAAATCCGCTCCCGGTTCAAGCTCAGATTCCTTAGAAGGATTCCTCTCATTTCCCGCTGCATAAATGTTTCGCGCTAGAGAGAAACTTCTTAAGATGACTTTCCTCTTCTTCTCCAATTCTAGGTCAAGATTGAGAGATTTTGGCACACTTGTTGAGCTATTCAGCTTCTTCTGATAAGCAACCACTGCCTTCACAAATTCCTGAAGAAATTCGGTAGTAAATAGCATAATTAGAGCTGGTAAAAAAAATGTTATCTTCCTAACTTACGTGATTAATGTCACTAAAAAATCATAGTCCCTCTGTCCCATCTGAATGTCATAATTATCTTTCAATACTGAAATGAAAGAACTTGATAGCACACTTAAGGACTTAAGAATTTAAAAATGATTTGGACTCCATTTTATGCAATGTGCCTTCTTAGAAGGCCAACATCTACAATTAATTAAACAGAGGGAGAATATAATTAAGATTATCACAAATTTACCTTGTACGCAGCAGGACATCCCGGATAATCAAATTCATCTGAATCCGGCTTCCTCATTCGCTCCGGATGAAACTGAAGCCCCATGATAAACTTACCCTCTACTGGATTATATGCATCTGGGTCATAAAACCCTTCCACCAATCCATCAGGTGCAAATGCCATTGGCACGAATCTCTGAGCCAATTTCTTAACTCCCTGATGGTGATAACTATTAACACTAATCTCCATTTTATCCTCCTCCAAAGAATCCTTAAACCAGTCACTCAGAGGGGTATTTTCGACCACCTGAACCACATGCCTATGCCCATCATAATTATCATAATCAATATGCACGACCCTTCGATCTTCAGGGCAATTTCTTGTTAATTCTTTCCCAATGTCTTGATAAAGGGTACCCCCACATGCAACATTTAGGACTTGTGACCCCCTGCATATTCCTAAGTAAGGAATGTTCCTTTCGAGGCAAAGTTTGGCCAGACTCAATTCAATGGTGTCTTTTTCTTTGTCAATGGCGGTGTCACTTGCATGCAATCTCCTAATTTCTTCTAATTCTTCCGGTGCCAAATCAGAGGTTTCGGCTTCGTAATGGGATGGATCAATGTCTTCTCCTTCACAAAGAAGGACCCCGTGGATCGGCTCAAAGCTGTCCAACAACAGGTGTACACCCGTAACCCGGGGCACAATCACGGGTACAGCTCCATACCCTACTATAAGATCCAGATGATATTCACCTGATCATGTTAATTACAGTTCATCAGGTTAATTGAGTCTATACAATAATACAACTCTTCTATCCCTATTAACAAAAAAAAAGTTCAACTTCTTTTTAAAAAAATTATTTTACAAAAAATGTCTTTTTAATAAAAATATTATAAAATAATATAACATTTTTAATGTCATTACTATTAAACGAAACATTTATTAACAAATACTATTATATCGTTAAAATTTACACGTTTTTGAATGGGATGTAGTATTAACCACATAAAACGTAACAGTAACAAGAAATTATGGAAATATTGAAAGCATGAAGCAATAATCGGGTAAAGAGAAAATCAAAAGAGCAAATTTACATAATAAAAATGAGATGCAATATATATAGAGAGAGAGAGAGAAAGAGACAGACAGACAGACAGAGAGAGGTAAATAAAACATACCAACGAAATCTACAAATTTGTTCTTACGAAGGCTTCGTCTGGAGACGATTAGCACACGAGGTAAGATGACAGAGAGGTCGGTGGCCATGGCTTAATCACTCAACAATAAAAAGCTTTTCCTATGTTTATTATGGGAGAAATATATATATATATATATATAGAGAGAGAGAGAGAGAGAGAGAGAGATTAGTTGTAGGCTTGAAAATTGAGCATGCTCTGGTTGAATCTGGATTCCAATGTCTAGGCGCCGCGTATGTGCATACGTACGACTATTTTAAATCTAAATGATTTTAATTTAGTCCCAAATTAGGGTTTGGTTGTTGTTTAACAGGTTGGTGGGATTGACACGTGGCGAATGTTTATCTAAGGTCGATCGGCTGATTCTGAGGAGGGTCATACTGAGCTGGCGCGCTCTAATGGATATGCCTGAAAGAATTAATTAGAAATCCAAAGGCCTTCGTTAGGAATGCGGTATCGGTGGTATTATCCTGGAAATATGCCAGTCAACGTATATATGGCAAGTCTAAATCTGTAATTTAATCTAGTAGTTGTATTACATATAAGTTATATAAAATTTATATTTATTTTTTATAATTAATAAATTTATATGTAATATAATTATTAAATTAAATTTAAAACAACAGATAAAATAACAAATGAAACAACAAAATTGGACTCATATATGGCATATAGATTCACTGCATGTAGACGCGGGGATTGGATTAGTCTATATATTTACGTAATACAAGTGTCGAAGATTGAATTTTTGATCCAATTATAAACTGTTATTTGTTAAAAATAATACATTATAATTAATTAAAATATTTTATTTAAAAGTGATAAAATAAAATAAAATATCACATGAGACCAAAAGCACCCATCAAACAAATTTTGATTGGTTAGTAACTAATTGTCTTTATTAAAGTTGAGGTAATTATAATTTAATAATTATCTTCTTAAAATAGAGACAATTATAAATTGACAATTATCTACTCTAAAATTAGTAAAGATAATTTAAATAAAAAATTAGCCTTATTTAAATAAAATAAGTGTAATTTTAAATTTATAATTATCTTTACTAAGAAATAATTGAGGTAATTGAGCAAATTTAATAATTATCTTAATTTACAGAATAAAGATAATTATAAATTAATAATTATTATTATTTAATAAATTAAAATAATAATTATTATCTACAAAAGAAAGGTAATTAAGCAAAAGGTAATATGCTATAAAATATTTCATCTTGATAATTACCGTTATTAAATAAATAAATATTAATAATTATCAACAAAAGAATATGTCAGGGAATATTCTAACTTTTGAGGTCTATAAATAATTTGCCTCCATCATTTGGTAAAGGATACAGAAATTCAGAAGCTGAAGGCATAATTTTGAAGCTAAAAAGGCAAAAGAATTCATAAAGTTCTGTAAGCTCTGAAGTCAAGAAATCTAGGACCTGAAGAAAAAAAGAGAAAACTCATGCGCCCTACAATTCTTCAATCTCCCATGAGTTCCAACCATCAAACCATCCGCTAAATTCAAAAGTTAATTTGTAGAACATCCAAATTCAGCCATCAAATAATTCGTCGAAGTAGGGATCAAGTCCGCAAGAACCCCCATATTCGATCGTCCGATTAGCCGTGGAATTCGGGAAAAAGCTCATCGCAACACTGAATGCATAACTTTTGATGGAAAAAGAATCAGAGGATTATTTTTATTATAAAAGATTATTTTTAGAGAATATTGTACCCGCTATTCAATTAATTAATAATATTTGATAATACTTATTTTGTTCTATTTTTAGACACAAAATTTGTGTGTATAACAAGTTTAAGTCTCGTGTAAAGTACGGGTTGTTAAAGAATATGTTGTTCGTATGTATTTGAAATTATAAAATATAAATTTAAAAGTTTGTATAATTAAATGAATTTATCTAATGAAGATTATGTAGCTTTATTTTTTTATTGGATTAATATTGACTCTTAACTATAAATATTATAAATTTACCAATCATTTAAGTTATGGTAAAGAAAACTAAGCAAATAGGAAGAGATCCTAACTCACAACCTATATCAAATAAATATTTAAAGTTATCAAAAAATAAAATAAAAAAGTATATTCATCATTGTTATTAAAAAGGTAAAATTGTGATTCATACCCACATCATTGAAAATGTGACAAAAGCAACGGTAAAAAAGATCATAGATGTACCAGTTTATTCTTGTGGCTATTCGTTAGTTGATGTCTAATGACAAAATTAAAAACGCTTATTTAAGTAAAAAAAAAAAAAAATCCGTAGTGAATTAGTAAAGTTACATTAGATACATGTATACACACACATTTATTGAGTTGCTGCAAGTATCACGATTGATGTGACATTTAAAATAAGAAACTCTTGCAAATTAAAATCATATATACTCTTCTGCTAAGTTTAAATGTCCTAATATTTTGACTATATTCAGCATGAATTTTAAGATGTTTCAAAAATACATCAATGTATTTTCATGCTTAACAGATTTATATGTTATACTTTTCAATATATTTAATATATATAAATTATGATGTACTATCTTTGTCTCAAATTAACTACCCAATTTGACAGTTTTAATCAAATTGACTTTTTTTTGAATTTATTTTTATACTTTTCTTTAAATTTATAAATAGAGTGAGTATAACTATTAGAAACTACATACAATTTATTACAAAATCTAATTTTTATAATTGAGATAATGAATTTTACATGCTTAATTTTTACTTTCAAAAATTTTAATTTTGACCAAAAAAATCAAAAATGAACTTTTATTTTGAGACAGATGGAGTGTAATTATATTTTTTGAGTCTTAAAAAATTTGCAAAATTTATCAAAAAAGAAGGATATTTAAACTTATTGCTTAGTTGTTAAAAAGGTTAAAACATGAACAAAAACGTGAGAGTTGAATCATCAAGAAACAAAAAAAAGAAAAAAACCAATAAACTCACGTTAGATATACATACCTTTATTACGTTGTTGCAAATATCAAAATAAGGTAATTTTACAAGGGAAGGGAGTATAGAATTGCATAGATTTGATTAAGAGGTTAAGAACTAAGAAAGAAAAGAGATGTCGAGAGAATTCATAAAAGTAATTAGAACAAGATAACATATATATATATATCTATTTAAGTATATGCAGTATATTTAATATAAATAAATTTTACTACCCTTTAACTAAAAATAATGAACTCTAAAAAATAAATTTTAATAATATGACTTAGCATAGATTATCTAAAAAAAATTGCTAACCTTTAACTAAAAAGGATAGACTTTAAGAAAAAAACAATTTGGTAAATATGACTCTAAAATTTAAAGTTTGAATGAATAAAAAAATAAAATTAATATATATATATATATATATAAATACATATATTAGTATAGATATTTAATTAAAATTTTATTTTGCAACCATTTAACTAAAACTGATAGACTTTAAAAAAATAATTTAATAATTACGACACTAGAATTTAAAAGTCCAAATGAATAAAAGTAAAATTAATTTAGTAGAAAGATAAGTATAGATAGTTATTCAATTTAAATATTTTATTTTACTCTTATTTATTAAAAATGATAGACTTTCCAAAAATAAATAGTTTGATAAATGTCATTTCAAAATTTTAAATTTTAAATGAATAAAAATAAAATTATTTTAATAGATAGATAAATATAGATAGTAGAATAATTATTTAACTCAATATTATATTTTACCGCCCTTTAACTAAAAATAATAATTTGATAACTAAAATTTTAAAATTTAATAATTAGAATAAATAAAAATAAATTATTTTGATAAATTGTGATATTATAAATTCTTAAAATATTTAATATTTTGCTAAATTGTAATAGATGATTAAAATATGAGTTGTAACAGAATTGTAATTGTGTTGTTTGTTATTATTTACTTTGTTATTATTTTTTTATATTTAATATAAAAAGTACACATTTAACTAAAAAAGATAGACTTTATAAAAATAGTTCAATAATATGACTTATTATAGATTATTTAGTTAATTTTTATCTTACTACCTTTTGACTAAAAATGATACTTTTAGAGAAAATACTTTGAAAATATGAGTCTAAAATTTTAAGTTTAAATGAATAAAAATAAAATTATTTTAATAGATAGAAAGTATATATATTAGCGTAGTTATTTAATTTAAAATTTATTTTGTAACCCTTTAACTAAAAACGATAGACTTTAAAAAGATAGTTTAATAAATATGACTCTAACATTTAAAGGTCCAAATGAATAAAAGTAAAATTATTTTAATATATAGATAATTATAGATATTAAAATAGTTAATTAATTTATATTGAATACCTTATAATTAAACATAATTGATAAAATTTAAAAAATATATTTTAATGAATACTACTTTAAAATTTAAAAATCTAATTGTATAAAAATAAAATTATTTTAATTAGTAAATAAGTATAGATAGCATTATAATTATCTAATTAAATATTATATTTCACAACCCTTTAACTAAAAACAATGGACTCTAAAAAAATATTTGATAAATATGACTCTAAGATTTAAGTATTTAAATGAATAAAAATCAATTATTTTTAAAGGGATGATAATATAAATTTTAATATGTTTAATTTTTTGCTAAATATTAATGTAATAGTTGACAAGAATATGAATTGTAAGAGAATTGCAACTGTATCGGATTATTATTATTTATTCTTAGTAAAATTTTTATATTTAATAAACAAAGTATCGGACCAAACTGTACCAAAGTACCATAGTTGCACTATTAATATATAGTAACATAGATGTTTTGCGAATTATATATTTTCTAACAAAAATGAGGTTTATCAAGTGATTATCGCGTATAATATTATTTCACTGAAATTAGATTTCATTTTTTGGAAAATGCACTAAATTAATCTATTTTTTTGAAGATAAAAGATAAATCTTGACTAATAAAAGTTTACGGCTTGCATAATCTTCAGAGTTGCTAGACCTTGTGTGGCACTAACTTTTTTGAAAATAGCTTAAAGTTTATTTATTATTTTAAATAAATTATAAATTGTAAAAAGATATGTAAAAATTCAATATTTTTAATATTTTATAAAATTTATTTATCTTAAATAGTATGGTGTTGGTGGAGATAAAATAAATTATAAGGTCCTAAATACAAATATTTTTGACAAATAAATGTTAACATTAGCTTTATGAATATTTGTTTCCGAATGATACGTCGCATAGTCGATAAGGTATTTGTAGACCCTACAATAAAGTATTTGTGAACCCCATTACAGAAAACATGTAGACCCTATAAGAAAAATTGTCGGACAATTATTGAGCCGTCATAAGACTCAAAGAGTTGACATATCACTTTTTACTATACTATTATCCCGGCAATAGTTACAATAGTAATATGAGTAATAGATAGACTTTTTGTTGATAAATAAATTTTTATACTCAGTACTAGTAATATTAAATATTTTCTCAGTATTTGAGTAAATAATTGTAGTACTAATAATATTGAATGTATGACACTGGATATATGAAGGTAATTAAGTTATAGCATAGCTGTCAAATAAGAAATGATTTAAAGAGTCGTTAGAAGAATTATTAGTTTTACTGTATTGGATATATATGAATGGTTAAATAAATTACTGGAATAAAATTTTGGAAGATGTTATATTAGTAGGACTTGTATTATGAGTGGCTAATTTTCGAATATGTAGTTGGAAGTAATATTCATCTGAGTAAGTGTGAAAATTTTGATAAGGGTTAAATGGTAAAAATTGCTACAAATGGAATTCATATATAAAAAAAAAATAGTTATATGGTAAGATTCACGTGCGTTGGAGTATAACAGACATTTGGTGTAAAAAAAATTTCGGGGAAGAATTAAAATTTTTGAGAGAAGTTTTAAAGTTTGCAAAAAATATGAAATGAAGTTTTTGTGTTTTATTATTATTATTCAAAAATCATGAAATAAAATTTTGGTTTTATTGTTATTATTCAAAAAATATTAAATGAAGTTTTGGTATTTTATTACTATTTTTTATAAAGCATGAGATGAAGTTTTGATTTTATTGTTATTAATGAAAAAATATGAAATGAAGTTTTGGCTTATTATTATTATTATTCAAAATGTATGAAATGAAATTTTGGTGTTTTATTATTATTTTTAAAAAAGCGTGAGATGAAGTTTTGGTGTTTTATTATTATTTTTCAAAAAGCATGAGATGAAGTTTTGGTTTTATTATTATTAATTAAAAAACATGAAATAAAGTTTTTGTGTTTTATTATTATTTTTTAAAAAGCATGATATGAAGTTTTGGTGTTTTGTTATTATTATTCAAAAAACACGAGATGAAATTTTGGTATTATTATTAATTTTCAAAAATATATTTTGGAATTGTCGGATGAATTATTTATTTGGGAAAACTTCTTGGGAAATGTTGAAATTTTCTTTTTTTTAGTATAAATAGATGGTTTGAGAGGAAAAATTTTCACACCTTATTTCATTATCTTCATACTATATTTAGTGCTCACTTGATATTACAAAATTCTTGTGAGTATTTCTAGAGTGTTATTAAATTTATTTTTGTAAAAAAATACAAGTGTTAGTGCAAGAAACTTTCAGATAACACTTATCTTTATTTACAGTATTTGATGAAATAATTTTAGACCATATTATACATTACGTATATGTAAGAACCCAATATTTTCAAAATGTTATAAAATTTATTCATTTTTAACAGTATAATATGCTGGGATAAAA
>JAUMHB010075502.1:0-12715 GCA_032359685.1 Pittosporum tobira | reverse complement strand
AACTGATTAAAATTCAAATTTCAAAATCGTCATCTTGCCTCGATTCGCGAGCCAAAAATAAAAATAATTAAATAATACCTCAAAAAGTCAAAAATTCGAAAAATGCAGTATTATACTCTATCCCTACGTTTTGGCACGCTGCGATTGCAACGACGCTGTCCGTTTTTTCATACAACGCTCCGGTCAAAAAGTCAACTTTGGGCCCGGTAAGGTCAAAAAGTCAACGATGTCCCGGGTCACTGTTTTTTTCCTGCTGATTCCAGATCTTTATGATTCTGAGCATTTTATAACTCCCGGGTCAAAAAGACCAAAATGCCCTCGGGCACAAATTTTACCAAAAATGACCAAAATGCCCCTAGGCATATCTTTTGCCAAAATAACTAAAACGCCCTCACATATATCACTGGTCAAATGACCAAAGCGCCCTTCAATCATAACAATTATCAAATGACTGAAATGCCCTTGGGCACAATAAATATCAAAATGACCAAAATGCCCTTGGGCATTAAATTAATATATTAATTCTATTCCTCGAAACGTAGCAGCGCAGACAATAATTCCACTAGGAAATAATAATAGAATTTTTTTTATTTATTTAATTGTTTAAAATTTTGGGGTCTTACAGGACGAAGCACTAAAGATCATATTTGGATTAATTTTCAAGCTATGGCAACATGGATATCTTATGTAGATTGATTGCTTTTATGATTGACATGTTTTAAATTTACAATTTGCAAAATCCCCATTGAGTATGTGAATTGTGAAATTTAAAATATATTTATTTTTATATGTGAATATATTATACAATTTGGAAAATCCCCATCGGGTAATGCGAATTGTATAATTTGTGAATTATATATATAATTTTGTGCAAAATCGGGTAATGTGGAATATTTTTTTTTAGTTAATGATATTCATTAATTCCCATCGGGTACGTGAATTTCATTATATGAGATATTTTTTTTATGTGTTTTTATAGTGATATTCATTAATTCCCATCGGGTACGTGAATTTCATTATGTGAGATACTTCCTAAAATTTTGGGGTCTTACAGGACGGAGCACTAAAGATCATATTTGGATTAATTTTCGAGCTATGGCAGTATGGATATCTTATGTAGATTGATTGCTTTTATGATTGACATGTTTTAAATTTACAATTTGCAAAATCCCCATTGAGTATGTGAATTGTGAAATTTAAAATATATTTATTTTTATATGTGAATATATTATACAATTTGGAAAATCCCCATCGGGTAATGCGAATTGTATAATTTGTGAATTATATATATAATTTTGTGCAAAATCGGGTAATGTGGAATATTTTTTTTTAGTTAATGATATTCATTAATTCCCATCGGGTACGTGAATTTCATTATATGAGATATTTTTTTATGTGTTTTTATAGTGATATTCATTAATCCTCATTGGGTATGTGAATTTCATTATGTGAGATACTTTCTTTTATGTATTTTTATAGTAATATTTATTAATCTCCATCGGGTACGTGAATTTTATTATGTGATATACTTTATTTTATGTATTTTTATAGTGATATTCATGAATCCCCATCGGGTACATGAATTTCATTATATGAGATACTTTATTTTATGTGTTTTTATGGTAATATTCATTAATCCGCATCGAGTACGTGAATTTCATTATATGAGATGCTTTATTATATATATATTATTATAATATTCATTATTCCCATTAAATAAATGAATTATACATGATAGTTTTTATTTGAATGTCATTATTTATTTTTTGGTGGTGGATTTTCTTTGTCCAATATCTTATACCCTAAAGTCCTAGATAAAATAAATTACATTTATTGGAAGTAAGGAGGCGACACGCTCCTAGGATTTTTGTGGATATAAAGACATGATTTATGTTGAGGCAACATTTACTATACCCACATTGGATAAAAGTGATAATATGAAAGCTAAGTATGAGGCCACTCTTAAAGGTTAATTATTTATAGAGAACATCTAAAAAGATTAATTAATAGTAAGAATAATAATAGAATGTGTAAATTTGACAAGCAAACTTTTATACTACTGGAATGTCAAATTTTATACAATTATATTAAGATATGGTACTGTGTTTACATAAAGATAGTATGAATCAAAATTTAATTTTCTTATTTTGGCATCATAACATACTAGAAATAATTTGAATTTTTTTTTATATAGTCATGAAAGTTGGCTACTACAAATATTTGATACATAGGGTCTTGATGAACTCTAGGGATTATTGTTTAGAGGAATGGTTTATTATCATTTGACTAAGAATATAAGTAACAAAAGGTTGTCCTAAATTATCTTCAGATTGTTAGATCTTGGACGAGTCAAAAATTTTCTTATATTTTTGTTGCTCAATCTTTTGTTTCTGTTAAAATAGTTAGCATATATTTATCAAAATTTGATAAATTTCACTAGATAAAGTGAGAAGGATTGTAGGATATGGAAAGGGTTAAATCTTATATTTTATTTATGATGCATTCCAGTTATACTAACTCAGAATACAATATGTCTCTGTGATGTGTTGCTAATTATATGGAAGCGTAAAAGTAAGGCGTATTATATTGTCTACCATACAAGTCGAGTGTGCTTATGGTCTTGACTGCATATGAACTCATGTATCTCAAGAAGCCTTGAAAACATCTATAAGTTGTCTTGATCGACATGATTTGTGCGTTTATAGTGCAAGTGTATACCAATCAAATTATAGTATAAAATATTATCGTTCTCACGGAGAATAGTAAACTATATATTAATATTTTTAATCTCTATTTTATCTAGAAAATAATAAAGTTTTAATTTTTATATAATTAAACTATATATATATATATATATATGCTAAGATCTCAACTTCACTTATTCAATCATAATCTAGGGTTTACTATCTTTATTAGGCAATTGATATTAGTTTGACATATTCATGACAGTGGAATATCCATAAATTAGATACTAGCATATTCCTAGTGAAAGTATCCCTACTCTTATTATTAACTCATCATATTCCTATGTGAATTTAAATAATAAAGAGAGCATTATTGTTTTCTGAAATTCCCAGTTTTGTTAGCCTTGAGACGAAACTACTCCCGAAACCGCACAGGTCACCTTGAAATAGGGTCTCTAGCAAAGTTTAACATCTGGTTATGATTCAATTGAGCCATTAACAAACCTTCACAGTTACATCCTTCAATTTGTTAACCTAGATCGTCTAAATATTGATCAAATATTCAAAAGCATTAAGAACATGTATCATAACTCAATAAATATACGAAAGTAATATGAACGCGTAATAAAGATAAAATAAACTTTTAATTAATCATGAATAAGATCCGTATCGTCTTAGCATAAAAATAAATCAAAACATGACTGATCTAAAAGATACAATATAAAAGATAGAAAAACCCATAAGAAGTCGGTTAGATGTCTTCGTGTGGTAGCCCTTCCGGTCTCCCGCTTACTTGAGCTCTTGATCTCTTCTCGATCGTATATTGTATGAAAAGAATTTTTTTTGAGAGCTAGGATGGAGTTTATATAGGCTTAGTCTTTGGGTCTTCTCCGAACTTGATCTTGATTAGGTTTCATGTTTGAATAGAACTTTGAAAGCAACTAGGAAAGCCCAAAACCGCCTTAGTCAAAGCTTCCCGAAAAAGTCAACAGAATTCGCGAAAAGTTTCATGGGCTATCCTATGGCCGTAAGCTCCATTACAGGTTGGCTTACGACCGTAAGCCAGGCCGTAAGGCCCTCAGGACTTTGATTTTTTCTTCTTCTTCGATTCCAAGCAATCCTTGTTCGTTCGAGATTAGGTTAAATTTTGACTTTTGTTCGAAATAGGCCTTTTCAAGCCTAATTCTCTGCATTGTAACCCCAATAACAATAGAACATATCTAATCCCTTGGATTGATTATTTTTTAGCCCAAACAAGGATATATAAGCCTAATTCATGTATTTTTATAAAAAATTAAGAGAATAATCATTAGAAAATATAGATATAAAAAGTACTAATCAAATTCTCCCAAGCTTAAACTGTTGCTTGTCCCCAAGCAAACTAATCATGAAAAATAATTTCCTAGGAAATTTGGCCTCTTGATTTTGAACATTGAAATACACTGAATTTTTTATGAGTTTGACAAAGTTGATGATGAAAATTATCAAAGACTAATAATCTATAATTTAAGAAATCAATACTCCATCATAAATAAGCAAAACTTCGCATAACTCTAAGTACACGTATCCACAATATGTCTAAGTTTTCATAATTTTCCCCTACTCCCTATGATTTAATTCAAAACGTGTCCACGTGCTCATGTGCAACGTGTATTAACTCAAAGATATTTAAAATACCAAGTTGGACTTTTACCTCTAAGTGCAATGCTTTAGACCTCCGACCGAATAGACGGTTTCTCTTACCCACTGACATGGATCGTAACTTTGACTACTAAGATCTTAAAGGAGCACTTGATTTTTTCTCGTATATTTTTCATAGGCTTTTGCCTATAGAGTTGATGGACATTTTGCTCCAGTTTCTTTCAAACTCTTTATTTTATTTTTTTAATTTTTTTTGAAATTTTTTTATTGAGGTCAAGTGTTTCTCCAGTAATCAAAAGCATTCAAAAGTCACTTAGGAAGTCCAAGCACTTTACCGTATTCTTAATAGTCTTTCTTGAAGCATTTCAATATTTAAGAGTTAACAAGTAGTGATATGAAATAGCTTTCTAAATCAAATACAGGATATCAAGGGATTATCATAATTTTATAGGCCTATTATGAATATAAAGGACCTAAGCATGCGAAATTCGACTAATATAATCCTAAGCATCAACCCTCAAAAGTAGAATTCTAGTTCCAAATAATTAAAAAAAAAAAAAAGTCCAATCATTTTTTGATTCGGTTAAAAAGCATGGAATTTCATTGAAAAGACAACTTATGGGTTTTTTTTTTTTTTGAAAATTTTGGATTTTTTTTTATTTTTTGATTTTTTTAAAAAATGAAATAAAACTAAAAAGAGAATATTGACAAAAAATAAAACTAACTAAAAAGAAAATATTAATAGAAATAAATATGAAAAGGAAAATATTAACAAAAAAATTAATATTTACACCCTAAAACAGTGGATAACATAAGTAAACTATATAAACAGTATGTTTATTCCTTCCCCCAAGCTTAATTATTACATTGTCCCCAATATAACACAATAATCGCACGTATAGGAGGAAAAAAAAACATACTGGATCAGGAAGGTGGGGGTCCAAAGTATCCCTGTGAGATGTGTCAATCATACATTTGCTGTATTATCGCTCGCCACTGGGCTTGTTCTTGCTCGATTCAAGATAGAATAGTGCGTATTCCCTTAGGTGCCCTTGTAGATGTCGCAGTCCCACTAGGTCCTGCTTTGTGGTATGTAGGTCCACTGGAAGTAGTAGGAATGGTAGGAATGAGTGGGTGGCCAGCATCATCACGGAGGCCAGAGAAGTCAAAATAGTCATCGGGCCCCATGCTAGTGTCATCCTCAAAATCTGGAGCATCGTGGTCCTGGCCGTCAAATACCTCTAGATAGAACCAATTAGCCTCATCACGAACCGACGTACGTGGGCTGGGGATCATCATCCTATAGTTTATCCTGAAATAATGGTAATATGCATTACCTTGTCGAGCTATCATGTGCATGGAGATGCAGGAGTCAATTTCAATAGTATTGCTCCCTCGGGCCTTGGCTAGATTGGAGCAGTCAATCCCTAAATGGTCGGCAATCGGTGTAATCAGGCCAGACTTGGATTGCTTGTTGATGTGGTGAAGGAAGCTAACGTCGATATCGAATGGACGCTCATGAATCATGCAATGCAGAATATATAACTCATCACGAAGAAACATTCTATCACTATCTCCTCGGCCAAAAATAATATGGGCCATGAACCGCTGCATGTATCGGAAGCACGGGTTATGAACGATGGTGGCCTTCAATGTGGAATTGGCTTGTCTGGTAATCTAGTATAGGAATTGATTGGCATTGAAATTTGTGAGTGAGATCCAGCCATTGTTGATGGGGAAGCCAAAAATTCCATTGAACTCGGCGATAGAAAGTGTGTAGTCTTCATTCATCAACCAAAAATTGATCCATCATTTGTTGCCTTACAAATTGAGCGTGAAACTGCTCAGAAACTCCAAAACAAATTAGATGTAGGTGATGCTCTTCATCTCTATAAACTGCGTCTACCCGGCTCAGTCGCTCATCTACTTGATGTCGTCAAGAATGCCTAAGTCCCGGAGGGCATGGATGTTCATGTAGCGCATGTTGACTATCATCCAGTTGTTTAGGACAGCGTACCGAGCCTCTTACTCGGCATTTCGGAAGATTATACCTTGTTGGTTGGTTGGGGTATTTTGCTGAGCACATTGTGGGCGACTTATTTGGCCTTGGGAGGATTCGCCCCAGGTGCATTTCGATGACCTCCTCGTGTGCATCCTACAAGCAGAAGATTCCCAACAAGTGAAAGAAACTTACCCAAACCTTTGATTGCATCGGATTCAACGATTTTGCACTTTGCACCTCGTGTGGAATTCGGAAGATTTTTGAAATTCTTGGTGGAATCCGAGGTTGTGGTTCTCAATTTGGGTGTTTGGGTAGTGTATTGAGTTTGATTTGAGCTTGGTACGGATTTTGCATGGATAGATTTGAAGATTTGGAGGTTTAGTTTGAAATGTGTCGCTTTGGCGCGCCAAAGGTTGAGACGGTGGCTTGATTCTTGGCCAAATGTTCTTAAAAACCCGATTCTGGGACCTTTACGATCCCCTTTACAACTGTAAGACCTGTTTAGGGTCATGTTTACGGCCCGATTTACAGCCGTAAGGCTGGCCATAAATCTTTCTACTGGCTTTCTTTGATAAAATTTTGTAACTTTTTCATACGTGATCGGTTTTCACCCGTTCTTTTTTCTAAAAATCTCTTATGCATCCAAGAGTGTGAATCTAACAAAAAATTTAAAAACAAAACAAGAAAAATTGACGATAAATTGAAAATCAACTGTAAAAATCTAAAAAATGGTACATAGCTTGGGTTGCTTCCCAAGAAGTGCTCATTTTATAGTTTCTAGGTCAACTTCAGGATGTTTAAGCTCAAGATGGGGGGCCAAGCATCACTGAGGTCTGGAGAGCTTCAAAGTCTCCCCCGAGATAAGGTTTCAGGCATTGACCGTTGACCTTAAATGTGTTATCAGATGAACTTGTAATTTCTACCTTTCCATACGGAAAAATCTTTGTTATTGTGAATGGTCCACTCCATCTTGACTTCAATTTACCTGGAAAAAGGCAAAGACGAGAATTATATAATAAAACGTGTTGACCCTCGTGGAAATTGTTTTGAAGAATTTTATGATTTGGATTTGCTTTATCTTTTCCTTGTATAGTTTAGCATTCTTATAAGCCTTATGATGAAACTCATCTAGTTCATTTAGTTCTAGCAAACGCTTCTCTCCAGACGCTTGCAAATCCATATTTAGAGTCCTCATGGCCCAATAAGCTCGGTGCTCCAGTTTAATCGGAAGATGACAGGTCTTGCCGTAGACCAACCGAAATAGATACATACCAATAGGAGTTTTGTACGCCGTTCGATAATTCCATAATGCATTATTTAGTTTAATAGACAAGTCTTTCCTATTCATGCTAACCGTTTTCTCCAAAATTCGTTTTAGCTCCCGATTAGACACTTCAACTTAACCGCTCGTCTGTGGATGATAAGCCATGATTTTACGATGTGTAACACCATATTTTTGCATTAGTGACTTGAATTGTTTGTTCATAAAATGTGAGCCTTAGTCACTAATGATTGCCCTCGGTGCACCAAATCGTGTGAAGATGTTTTTCTTGAGAAATTTTACCATGCTTTTGGCATCACAAGTAATAAGAGGGGCTGTTTCCACCCATTGCAACAAGAATATATACATTCCCATATGAAGGAATGGTCCCATGAAGTCAATACCCTAAACGTCAAAAATTTCACATTCCAAAATACTGTTTAGAGGCATCTCATTGCATCTTGAAAAATTTCCTGTTCTTTGATAGCGGTCACACCTCTTCACATACTCAAAGGTATTCCTGAATATTGTAGGCCAGTAGAAGCCTGGTTGCAGAATTTTGGCTACCGTTTTAGTGGGTCTGAAGTGGCCACCTATTGGACTGTCATGGCAGGGAGAGAATTTCTGCAATCTCGTTGAATGTTACGCATCGTCTAATAATCCCATTAGTGCAGACTTTAAACAAGAATGACTCATCCCAAATATAATATTTAAGTTCAGAAAAGAACCTCTTCTTCTGCTGATAAGTGAATTCGGGAGGCAATACCTTGCTTACTTTATAGTTGATGATGTCGGCATACTAGGTAGTGTTTACTTTTATCTTAAACAAGTCTTCATCCAAAAACTTCTTGACAATTGGCTCAATTTCAGTTGAAACATTTGGTAGTCGGCTTAAGTGAGCCGCTATGAGATTCTCGGTTTTCTTTTTATCTATAATTTCCAGATCAAACTCTTGAAATAGGAGGATCCACCGAATAAGTAGTGGTTTGGCATCCTGCTTATGGAGTAGATATTTTAGAGCTGTATGATCTGTGAAAACGATAACTTTTGAACCGATTAAGTAGGAGCGGAATTTATCAAAGGCAAAAACTACCGCTAAAAGCCCTTTCTCTGTAGTCGTATAATTTAATTGAGCTCCAGTCAACGTTCGACTTGTGTAATAAATAGGTCAAAAATTTCTATCTTTGTGCTGGCCTAACACTGCTCTTATGGATGTATCACTAGCATCGCACATTAGTTTGAATGGTAATTCCCAATTAGGTGTCATCATGATGGGGGCAGATACTAGCTTTTCCTTTAGAGTTCGAAACGCTTTCAAACAGTCTTCATTAAACTCGAATTTGGCATCTTTTTCAAGTAACTTGCAAAGTGGTTTGGCTATCTTCGAGAAATCTTCTATAGAACCCAGCATGGTCGAGGAGTCCTTGAATTAGCTTAACTGAGGTAGGTGGTGGTAAGTCAGAAATTACTTTAATTTTTGTACGATCCACTTCAATTCCCTTCTTGGATATCTTGTGGGCCAAAACAATTCCTTTGCACCATAAAGTGACATTTCTCCCAGTTTAGGACGAGATTTGTGTCCTCACATATTTGCAATACTAGGTCCAGATTTTTCAAGTATGCGTCAAAAGGCGTACTATATACGCAAAAAACATCCATAAAAATTTTAATGCACTTTTCCATAATATCATAAAATAATTGAATCATGTATATTTGGAAAGTAGCTAGTGCATTGCATAAGCCAAATGGAATTCTTCTGTAAGCGAAAGTGCCATGTGGGCAAGTAAATGTAGTCTTCTTTTGGTCCTTTGGAGCAATAGAAATCTGAAAATAGCTGAAAAACCATCCAAGAAGTAATAAAAAGTTTATCCTGCAAGTCACTTAAGCATCTAGTTAATGAATGGCAGTGGGAAGTGACCTTTGCAAGTTGCGTCATTTACTTTTCTGTAATCAATGCATACACACCGACCGGTGACAGTTCTTGTAGGGATCAATTCATTGTTGTCATTAGTAAAAACTATCATACCTCTCTTCTTTGGAATAACTTGTACAAGACTCACCCATGCACTATCATTCTTTGGATCAATGTGTCTAAGAGCTTGATCACCTCATCTTTAGCTACTTTCTGCATTGTTGGGTTCAATCTTCTTTGGGCTTGGATGGTTGTCTTATGACCTTCCTCCATAAGAATTTTGTGCACGCAGACGAAGGGGCTAATTCCTTTTATATCAGTAATTGTCCATCCTATGGCCTTCCTGTGTTCTTATAGAACCCGAAGTAGTTTTGTCTCCATCCCACCTGTTAAATGGGCATAAATAATGACCGGTAAATTTGTACCGTCAAGAAAAGTATATTTCAGATGTGGTGGTAATGTTTTTAGCCCCAGCTTTGGTGGCTCTTCAATTGATGGCCTTGACTTCAATCTCTCTTTTGTTAGTTCACTATATTTAAGCTCCATGAATCTTGGCCAGGGCTTTACTGCATCCAATTGTTGAACAACATCGTTTAATTTTTTTAGGCCACGTCCTAGATTGATTGAGTGTGTCAAACATGTCAACAGTGGATCTTCGGAGGACGTTAGATTAAATATTGTTTGCGTCTCTCTATCAATTGTGTCAATCCTCCAACATTCTTTGTCATTATTTGGGGTACTTCATGGCGTTCAACACGTTGAATGTAACTTTGTCTTCTCCCAAATGTAACACCAATCGTCCTTCTTTTACATCGATTAGAGTTCCTCCAGTAACTAAGAATGGCCTTCCCAAAACAATGGGAACCTCAATGTCCTCCTCCATCTTGAGTACGATAAAATCTGTAAGGAAAATAAACTTGTCAACTTTTACCAGTACGTTCTCCACAATGCTTCTCGGGTATTTAATTGAACAATCTGTTAGTTAGAGAGAAACGTTGGTATCTCTAATTTCCCCTACACCCAATTTCTCAAAAACAGAGTACGACATCAAATTTATGCTTGTTCCCAAATCGCAAAAGGCTTTCTCAAATCGTACATTAGTAATATGGCATGGTATAATGAAGCTCCCTGGATCTTTCAGCTTAGGCGGAAATTTGTTTTATAGGATTTCCGAGCACTCTTCATTAAGCTTCACCATTTTGCCATCTTCGAACTTCTGTTTGTTGGCCAAAATATCTTTCAAAAATTTTTCATAACTGGGACATTGCTTCAAGGTCTCTAGTAACGAAAAATTTATATGCAACTTTTAGAATACCTCTAGAAATCTAGCAAATTGTTTATCTAAATTTCGTTTCATAAGCCTTTCAGGGTATGGAATTGGAGAGACATAAGGCTTAACTGTGTCTTTTACTTTGCTAGTTTTAGCGGTGTCTTCTTCTCTATTTTCTTCTTCTTCTTTCTTCTCTTTGTTTTGGCTGTTGTTATCTGGTTTGCTAATTTCTGACCCATTTTATCTCTTTTCCACTTCATAGGGTGATGGCCATTGTATTGTCCATTGAATTCTTCTCAGTATTGATGGGCAAGGTACCATAAGGACGTTGAGAAATTTGTTGCGCCAGCTGACCTACTTGCTTCTCTAGATTTCGGATTGAGGCCTTTTGATGAATGAACCTAACATTGGTGCTTTTGATGTTCTATTGTAAGGATTGGCTCATTTGTATCATCATCTCCTCCAATCTGAAATTTGGCTGTGTCGCAGGCTGTTTGGCTCATTGTGCTTGCTGATTTTGTCCTCCCCATTGAAAATTAAGATGGTTGCGCCATCCTCGATTGTATGTGTTTAAATAAGGATTATTGTTGCTGGGGTACTTAGAATTCCTGTCGTAGTTGAAAAAATAGTTGGCATTTTCGGTTGAAGGAGCAAATGTGTTCCCACTTTGGCAATCTATACTTGCATGGTCACCCCCACTAAATTCGTAAGTCACGCCTTAAATCTTTGCAGCAGTGTTCATCTGAGAACTAAACATATTTGTAAGCTTGTTTATCTGTGATTCCAACATGGATATGGCATCAACTTTATGGACTTCGCTGTGTTTCTGGCTGAAATCTCTCGGACGGCCAGCGGTAGTTGATAGATTCCATCTCTTCAATTAGTTGGGAAGCCTCCTCAAGTGTTTTGTTGTTATGCTTCCTCCTGCTGCAACGTCTATGGTGCTTCTGTAGTTGGGATCAATCCCGTTATAGAATGTTTTCACTTGCATCCATAATGGTATGCTATGGTGTGGGCAGAGCCTCATAAGATCTTTGTATCTTTCCTATACCTTGTATAATGACTCACTGTCAATTTGCGTGAAGGTGTGGGCAGAGCCTCATCAGATCTTTTGTGCTATCTCTTCTAAAGTTTTGATCGATCTTGCAGGTAGGGAAGTCAACCATCCCTTTGCTTTGTCCCGTAGAGAAAAATGAAAAAACCTCAGCCTTATTGCGTCTGCAGATGTACCATTAGCTTTGAAAGTATCACAAATCTTTAAGAAATTGTTGAGATGGAGGTTGGGATCCTTGTTAGGTAGCCTGTGGAATGTAGTTGCGTTTTGTAGCATCTGGATCAATCTCGGTTTTAGCTCAAAGGTGTTCACCTAGATAGCTGGCCGAACAATGCTTGATATGAAATCTTGTAGAGATGGGGCAGATAGATCACCCATGGTCTTCCTCGCGTTCACGATGGTCTCTTCTTGATCTGGCATTGTGAAGTTGTTTTCGTTTTTGTCTAGAGGAGTTAGTGTAGAGCAAACTTCAAAGCTATGGTCCAAGTATCTGTGAACTCGTAGACGTTCTCTCAGTGTTCTCTCCGGTTCGGGGTTAAATTCTTAAAGTCTTCTTTCTTGACTTCATCTTATCATGCACCAACTTCTAGGTCAAAAACTGTAAAACAAAACGTAAAGAAGTAAATAAAAATAAAATATATAAAAAAGCTAGATTAAGATAAACATTACAAATTTTGATAATAATTTAAAAATATTCCCTGACAACGGCGCCAAAAAACTTGATCAACATGATTTGTTCATTTAGAGTGCAAATATACACAAATCAAATTATAGTATAAAAGATTATCGTTCTCACAAAGAATAGTAAACTATATACCAATAATTTTCATCTCTATTTTATTTAGCAAATAATAAAGTTTTGATTTTTATATAATTAAACTAAAAATAAAT
>JAUMHB010075491.1:0-12715 GCA_032359685.1 Pittosporum tobira | reverse complement strand
AAGAATAATAATTTGTGTAGAGTGTCATGTACAATAATTCTAATAGGACATGATGTACTTGATTATGACATTTGTACATTGTACGTTGAAATATTATTAATAAATTAACAACCCATGTCCAGGTGCGGATACCCAGATTTGGGAGTGTCACATGGACGAAATATGAAACTGGACCTTTTTAAATCTTTGTGTAAAACGAAAACATTGGTAGGTGAAATAATTTTTGATAAAAAAAAGTGTTTCTTTTGAATATTAAATTTTTAAATGTATGAAAATGAAAGCATAATATAAGGTACAAATGCGAATATTTCATCTAACCATTACTTAAATTACTATTACTATTATTATTTTATTTATTTATTTATTTATTTTAAACATGTTTTGAGAACCTATTGATAATTTAGTCATATATTATTATTATAAAATTAATTTTAATAATGTTTCTATAATTTTTATGCAGCAATTGCAAGTCCTTTGTGGGTAATAGTATTTTTTTAATGATAAACAATTATGTGGCAATTAATAAAATCTTATGCAACAGTTTACCCCTATGCCTCTGTTGAGCTATCTAAATGAACTAGCTAAACACCCAGCATTTACCCAGGTTAGATGCAAATATTTTTTAATATGTTAGAAAATAATAAAAAATTATATTTTTGTGTATTTTTTTTATATAAGTTGTTAATATGAATTTGTTAAATTCTAAAATATATTATAACATATTAATGAGATTTTTCAACATACGGGTTCAGTTTACTTTTAGAAAATAAATTCTTTTGATATTAGTTTCAAAATATACAATATATGTTTTTAGAATAGTTCTTTTTTTTTTTGTAAATTTCTAAAATATTAATTTTTTCTTAAGCATTGATATATTTTTTATGTGTGACTTAACTTTAAAATTTTATGTGATATAACGAGAGATTATATTAACAAATACTGAATGAATCAAAATTCATTAGACAATTCATTGAGCAAAGACATTTATTTTTCTTATGTGAAACAAATAATGAGAGACTTTTGTTTACAAATGAAGTTCTATAAAAGACCAATTCAATGAACAAAAATCCATGCACTAACCTATAATATTGTTTATAGCCTGTGAATTATTTTATGTATATTTATGAGTCATGTGAAGAGATTAATTTAATTAAATATATAATTTTAGTAGTCGACCGAGTTTGAAGGAAACCCGTCAGAGCCTGAAATTAAAAATTAATAGTATTGACTCGATACAGTAAATAAACTAAAATCGGCTTAGTGAATTATTTTATATATATTGATAAGAAGATTTTATTATTTATATTTTGAAATATTCGACTCCTGATTTTTTGTTATTTGCGTGATTGTTCCATTCAAAATTGATAATATTTGTTATATTTTAGTTTGGATCACTACTCCTTATTTGGACTTTGTTTTATAGGTTTTTGAACTTATTTTTATGCAAATTGGGCTTGAAATTGTTTATGAGCAAATCTTGGTTGAAGAAAGACAAAACTACAATTAAAGGAACAAAGCAAAGGCAAAGCTACAATTAAAGGAACAAAGCAGCACTATTCACGGGCTGTCTGTGAACACTGTTATGGTCATGAATAGTGCCCGCGCAAATTATTGATTTTAATATTATTCGGGTTTAGAGGATGTGGTCCGAACGTTTTCAAAGGGAATTCTAATTATAATCAAATTGTGTAACCTAGCCTATAAATACCATACACCCTAGACACTTTACGTATCAATTTTAGTATCAATTATTATTAGTTAGTCTAAGTTTTGTAGTTGCTATAATAGAGACAATGCTCGAGAGGAAGACTTCAACGCAAGACGAAAGTTTTTTTACGAATTACTATTGTTTATATATTTTATTCTATTATTTTTTAATTTTTTATGCTAAGATTAGATGGATCATACTCATGATAAATTAGATCTACCGATTTTATAATGCTTTTATGTGAATTAATTATGTTGCGAGTTGTGAATCATGTTCTTAGTGCTTCTAGATACTTGATTAATATTTAGATGATATTTATCACATAGTTTAAGGACCGAGAGGTGATCATCTAAATAATTTAAGGACAAAGAGTTGACGACTAGTGAGTGTTCGTGTGATTTATAACCATAAGTTAAATCTTGCTAAAGATAGTTCAAAGTGATTTTTGTAGTTTTGGTTGTAATTCGACTATATGTTAATAAAGTCAAAAAATTTCAAAGATCATAATCTTTTCATATTATTTAAATTTTGAATGGAGACTGTGGAAGTGATAATTGAAGTATGGATGTTATAACTAGAGATAGAGTAACAATCTAATTTTGAAAAAACTTACTATCACAATATGATAAATTCCATAACTTGCATGATAAATCGATTGGTTTGATTATGAATGAGTAGGTGAAATCGAAATTTTAGCACGCTTTTTAATAATTGTTAAAAATCCTAGTTTAGATTTGTTTAATTATAGAAAAATTATCTCTTTATTAATTCGTTAGATAAGTGAAGAATTACCTAAATGGTAAATAATTAGTAAATTACAATTCTCAATGGGATCGATATCTTTCTATACTATAACTTGATTGTGTATGATTGTGTAAGAATGCAATATTTTCAATATTTTATGAAATTTATTTATCTTAAACAGTATGGTGTTGGTTGAGATAAACTAAATTATAAGGTCCTAAGTGCAAATATTTTTGACAAATAAATGTCAACGTTAACTTTAAGAAATATTCGTTCTTGAACGATACGTCACACAACCGATAAAATATTGGTGGACCCCACAACAAAGTATTTGTGGACGCCATAACAGAAAACGTGTGGACCCCATAAGAAAATTATTGGACAATTATTGAGCTGACATGAGTCTCAAATAGTCGATATTTACCGACCGATCACTTTCTACTGTACTATTACCTCGACAATAATTACAATAGTACTATGAGTAATAGTTAAGATATACTTCTTTTTTGTTGATAAATATTTTGTTATGATCAGTACCAATAATATTAAATTTTTTCTTAGTGTTGGAATTAATTATTAAGTAAATAATTATAGTACCAATAATATTTGGTATGTAACACTAATTATATGAAGGTAAATGTGTTATAACATAACTGTCAGCTATTAAATAAATTAGAGAATCAGTAGAAAAATTATTAGTTTTACTATAAATGATATTTATGAGTGGTTGGATAAATTACTTAGTAAGTACGAAAATTTTGATAAGGGTTAAATGGTGGAAATTGCTATAAATGGAATTTATATATAAAAAAAGTTATGTGGTAGGATTTACGTGGGTTGGAGTATAAATGATGCTTGGTGTAGAAGATTCCCGAGGAAGAAATAAAATTTTTGGAAGAAACTTTGAAGTTTGCAAAAAGCATGAAATGAAGTGGGTGTTTTATTATTATTTTTCAAAATGAATGAAATGAAGTTTTGGCGTTTTATTATTAATTTTCATAAAGTATGACATGAAGTTTTTGTTTTTTTGTTATTATTAAAAAAGTATAAAATGAAATTTTGATGTTTTATTATTATTTTTCATAAATATTATTGAAAAAATATGAGATGAAGTTTTGGTGTTACTATTAATTCTCAAAAATGTATTTTGAAATTGTCGGATGAATTATTTATTTGGAAAAGATTCTTGGGGAAGTTTGACAATTTTTTTAGTATAAATAGATGGTTTGTGAGGAAGAATTTTCACACATTACTTCTTTTTCTTCATACTATATTGAGTGTTTCCTTGATATTATAAAATTCTTGTGAGTATTTCTAGAGTGTTACTAAAATTATTTTTGGAGAATATAAGCATTAGTGCAAGAAATTTTCAGGTAACATTTATCTCTATTTATAGTTTTTGATGAAATAACTTTTAAATTATATTATACATTACATACAAAACTTACAAAGTACAATTATAATACCAAATATTTTAGGAGTAGTCTTCTTTGCAAGATTTATGAAAAAAAATTCTTTTACTCTTCTTCAACTATTTTACAAGTTATTACAAAACTTTTAAACAAAGTTATTTCAATATAATTCCTAAATCATACAAAATTATTTTAAATTATAAATTGGTGTTTGGCAGATTTGTAAACTATTGTCAAAATATACTTAAATATATTTTTATCATTGATTAGATTATAATATATAAAATAATTTATAGATTAACTACTCGTAGAAAGTCATAACTTTACGGACTACGCGTTAAAGTAAGGAATACTATCATTTTGCTTCCACGTGAAGGAATATCATTTGACCTTTACGTTATGTTATCATTTCCTCTTGAATATATTCTTTTGACCGGAAACACTTTATTTAACTTTGAAACTCTTGAGATTGAATATTATATTTAGCCTTGAACATATGTTGACAATTTGAACATATCTTGACAATTTGATTGTTGACCATTTGTTACTACTCTTTGAGTAACAATAATTTTTAAATTTATTAATTCTTATCTTGTTGATAATTGGCTACTTTCGTTACAAACTTTGAAAGTCGCATCTTAATTATTTCAGTGATCATTAAGTTTCAGATTTAGATTTGATTGTGGGTGTCTTAGCGTGAGTGACAAAGGCGTACAAATATTATATTATTGGCATGTGTGGCAGAATTACTAAATTATGATTGTTTTTGGTAGTGGAAAAAGACGTATGATATTGATGACGTTTACCTGTGTGGTAAAGTCACATATGTTGGTATGTTCAATAATGATATCTTGATGACGGTTTAAAGACTGGAGAATTTAGACAATCATAACTGCTTTATTTTTGTTCTTATATTTTCCTTACAATTATATTGATAGTATTCATATGTCTATATTTTCATTATACTTAATTTGCTGACTTATAAGATTTTGGATAATTTTTCTTATTTCAGTTATCCTTAGTCATGAAATCTTTTACTGTGCTATCTGAGCTCACTCATTTATCTCATATTCTTTTCAGGTGCAGATAACTGATAGCGAGATTATTGAGGAGAATGAACTAGCGGTCCAGATAGTACAATTACTTAGATATTTTCGTTGCATACCTCTCTAGTGAACAATAATTTGTGAAGAGTGTCACGTGCAATACTTTCTAGCATGATATGATGTACTTTATTATAACTTTGTGTAATTTACAGTAAAGTCATGTGTGTATTTTTGTAAGTTATTATGTTGTGAATAAATTGACAACTCAAGTTAGGATGTGAATACCCGAATTTGGAGGTTTCACAATTGGTATTAGATCTTAGGGATATGATCTTTAAGGATTAGTTACAGAAATATTCTAAGGGGTAGATTTAAAATTGGTCATAAGATGTTAGGAAATTTTGCATATGCATATATGTATATTTGTATATAAAACTTTAACTGTGCTTACAGAATGGTTATCCAGAATGAAGGATACGATAACCTAATCCACGAGGGTCTAATTGGCATTCTGCAGTTCATGCAAAATAAAGTTCAGTGTAGCCCACCCCAAGATGTCGTCGGTAATAATGATAACTGGTACATCACCATCAAGCAATTTAGAGAGTTGGGACCACCGAAATTCTTAAGAAAATAGGATACACTAATGCTTCGTTTGTTATAGGGAAAACATTTTTCAGAAAATATTTTCCAAATTTTCCAGTGTTTGATATGTCAAGAAAAATTCAGTCAATATGAAATCATTTTTCAGTCAACTGAATTTTCTTTGTTATTTCAGGAAAACGACTTATGAATCATTTTTTGAAAAATAGTCTGAGTGTTGTCTCTTTCTTTCATTCTTTATAACATTTTAATTTAATCACTCTTATCATCTTTTTATTTATTTTATTTTAAAAATAAATATATTTATTTTTATTTTCACAATATATGCATAATTAATATTTTTATATTGAATTATATACACACATATATTTCTTAAAATTTAAATTTTCTTATTCTTTAAAAATATTCAAAACCACTATCTTATTAATTTTTTTTTTATAAATTATGAACATTCTTATTGTTAAATCATAGTATTAAGTTTTTACATATATACAAATAAATTCAAAATTTTTATTATAAGAATTTAGTTTTATCTTATTAAAAGAACCAAAAAATATTTTTATTAATTTAAAATAACATAATTGTTAAATTTATTTTGAAAACAAAATATAAAAATATATTTTCAGCCTCATTTTTAGCTTAACTATCAAATATCAGAGAATTAATTATTTTCTTAAAAACTATTTTCTCAAAAATATTTTATTAAAAATATTTTTTTCTTGTATCAAACTAAGCGTGAGTTTTGGTCTTTTTATCTGTTCTTCTGCTCCATGCCTCCACCAAATCTTAAGTTTCGTTTGTTACAGAGAAATCGTTTTTCAGATTTTTAAGTGTTTGGTGTGCTAAGAAAAATTTAGTCAATAGAAAATTATTTTTCAACTAACAAAAAATCTCTTTAATATTTCCGGAAAATGACTTACGGATCCGTAAGTCATTTTCCGGAAAATGATCCCAGTGCTATATCTTTCTGTTATTCTTCATAACACTTTTATTTAATCATTCTTATCATATTTTTATTTATTTATTTGATTTTTAAAATAAATGCATTTATCTTTATTTTCACAATTTATTTATAATTAGTATTTTCCTATTAAATTATATATAAACATATATTTCTTAAATTTTAAATTTTCTTAATTTTAAAAATCTTCGAAACCACTACCTTATTTATTTTTTCTATAAAGTATGAACATTATTATTAGATCATAGTGTTAAATTTTTACATACATACAAATAAATTTAAATTTTTATTGTAAAAATTTAATATATCTTATTAAAAAAATTAATAAGATACTTATATTAATTTACAATAACATGATTATAAAATTATTTTAAAAATTAAATATAAAAATAAATTTCTAGTATAATTTTTAACTTGATCATCAAATATTAAAAAATAAATTAATTTTTCAAAAATTATTTTATTAAAAAATATTTTATGAAACACGTTTTGCTTGTATCAGCTTTCACAACTCTCTCACGTCCGCTCTCTCAACCCAATTGGCGGACGTGAGACCCCCATCTCAATCCGCTTAAATCAACCAAAGTCGCGCACTCACGTACCAACCTATTCAGCAGGTGACTCCCGCTTCACCTTCTCAACCGGTAAACCCCCTCCTCTTCACCGGCCAAACCCGTCGCCGCCCCATTTTGAAAAAGCCTTCCATTTGACCTCATTTCCACTTCATTTCACGTAAATTTCAATACAATTTCAATACCCCCCCTTGAAATTCAGTCCAAATTCTCGTTCATTTCATTTCAATTTCGGTTTCGGGATGTTTTTTTTAGTACAAGCACACTCTCTCTCTAGACTTCACCCTTTCCACTCTCTATAAGCTTTCACATTCTCTCTCTATATATCTTTCTCTATCTCCTAGGTTTTATTAAGCTTATATGTATCTATCAGTGTCTTAGAGTAACTTGGATTATAATGGTCTTCGATATTTGCTTCCGATGTTCGTCGCGATCTTCTAAAGATCGTTGACTCAGTCGATTTAGATGTCAAGTTTTTCCGATAATTGGTGAGTTCTTTTTTCTAATCAGCTTGATGTTTCTTTATGTATATTCTTTTTGTTTATTTAATTTAATTAGTGTGATTGTGAAGCTTTGCTTGATGATGTGCTTATGGTTCGATTAGTGAATGATATTGTTTCTGTTAATTATGAAATCTGTGTATGTATTGGTGTCTTTTTATTAGGTAATTGTAGTCGAATATATATACAGAAATCATTTTCGTGCTAAAAATGTGATCTTTTCATTAAAAGTAGGAAACTTGAAGGATGTGTGTGTGTGTGTGTGTGTGTGTGTATATTACAGGTTTACGTTAAAATATTATTTTATTATTGGATTGGTTGTCCAGAAAAAGTAAGAATCTTGAAGAAATCTGAAGTCTTTTTTTATTTGAGATTGCCAAAAATTAATAGTTATGAATAAACTTATGTATTTCAATGAAGTTCGGTTTCTGGGTTTCAAATTAATAATATTTTACATCCTTTTCTGGCAATTAAATTCATAAAAGTGAACGGTGAATCTAGGTGGATTGTATTGGGGAATTTGTATAATTGACTATGCAAGTTGATCGTCATATAATTGCTATTTCTTGCCAATATGTTCTGATTGTCCTTTGATTCTAAATTATTTTACTATCGTAAAAATTGTTTTTTAACGATTTTTTGACAGATTTTGTAGTAGGAGGGTTTCAATTTATTTTAGAGTTAATTTGGTTTTTGGCAAATTTGGCGCTTTAGGTGTTTTATTCATTTTTAATGTGTGTTATATATGGAATCATGTACCTGCTGTAATGAATCTTGTTTCTAATGAATAGTGTATTTCTGGATGGTATTTTTGGTCTAATTGAGTTGCATTTTTTCTGGTGTTACAGCTGAATAAGCATGTGCAGAGTGCCAGTGTCAAAATCTAAATCCTCATCCGAATCTGCAGTGGAAAGTAAAACAAACAAACAAGAAATGGGACAATTGTTGGTGGAGACTGACCATTCTTTTTCTAGTTTACTTGAACTGGCAGCTAACAATGACTTTGAAGCCTTTAAGAGATCAGTTGAGCAGAATCCTTCTGCAGTTGATGAGATTGGACTTTGGTATGTCCGAAAGAAGGGGTCTAAGCAAATAGTTCTTGAGCATAGAACTCCTTTGATGGTTGCTGCTACATATGGTAGTCTTGATGTAATTAAGTTGATTGTCTCTTGGCCAACGGCTGATGTAAATCTTTCCTGTGGCCCGGACAAGTGTACTGCTCTTCATTGTGCTGCTTCTGGGGGCTCTGTTAATGCTGTTGACGTCATTAAGCTGCTTTTATCGGCGGGTGCTGATCCAAATATTGAGGATGCAAATGGTCAGCATGCAGGTGATATGATCGTTGTATCTCCAAAGCTTCCGGGAGTAAAAGCTTACCTTGAAGAGATATTACTGAATTATGTTTCTGATGGCTCAATTGGTGAGTACAAATTACATGTATCTGTCAGTTCTTCAAATAACTCCACACCAAGCCTCTCTTTGTCTCCAGACAACGGGTCTCCTTGTTCTCCTTCAGATTTAGTATCTTCCCCAATGATGTCGAAGTTCAATGATGTTTCTGCAAGTTCTGCATCAGAGAAGAAAGAATACCCTATTGACCCCTCTCTGCCTGATATCAAGAATGGCATGTATTCTACTGATGAGTTCCGCATGTTCTCATTCAAGGTCAGGCCTTGTTCTAGGGCTTACTCGCATGATTGGACTGAATGCCCTTTTGTCCACCCAGGGGAGAATGCTCGAAGAAGGGATCCAAGAAAGTTCCATTACAGCTGTGTACCATGCCCTGATTTTCGTAAAGGTGCTTGTCGGCGAGGAGATATGTGTGAATATGCCCATGGCGTGTTCGAGTGCTGGCTACACCCGGCTCAATACCGGACAAGGCTCTGCAAGGATGGCACTAGCTGTGCGAGAAGGGTTTGCTTTTTTGCCCATCTTCCTGAAGAGCTTCGTCCCTTATATGTATCTACTGGGTCTGCTGTACCATCTCCTCGAACAACTGCATTGGCTGCCAGTGCCATGGACATGGCTGCTGCCTTGATGTCCCCTTCTGCATTCAATCAACCCTTGTCTCCTGGTAATGGTGGTTCACACTCTTCCATGGCGTGGCCCCAACCAAATGTTCCAACCCTTCATCTTCCTGGAAGCAACCTGCAATCCAGTCGCTTGAGATCTTCCCTGAACGCGCGAGACATTCCACTTGAGGATTTTGATGCCCAACAGCTCCTTTTGAACGACTTTACCTGCTTCTCGCCCCGTCCAAATTCTGTCAATTTGAACCGCTCTGCTCGGTCAAAGACACTAACTCCTTCAAACTTGGAAGAACTTTTTTCTGCTGAGCTGGCTTCATCTCCACGTTATTCTGATCAGGCTGCTGCATCTGGTGTCTTTTCTCCATCACACAGATCAGCTGTTCTTAATCAGTTCCAACAGCAGCAGAACATGCTTTCACCAATCAATACCAGTGTGTTCTCTCCCAAAAATGTTGACCATCCTTTCTTGCAGGCTCCATTTGCTGTGTCATCCCCCGGAAGAATGTCACCAAGAAGTGTGGACCCCATTTCTCCCATGGGGTCTCGGCTTTCTGCGTTCGCTCAGCGTGAGCTCCAGCATAAACAACTACGTAGCCTCAGCTCCCGTGATCTAGGGTCTAACAATGCCTCCATAGTCGGGTCCCCGGCAAATTCTTGGTCCAAATGGGGATCTCCAAACGGAAAAGTAGATTGGTCTGTGAACGAAGATGAACTTGGTCGCTTAAAAAGGTCTAATTCTTTTGAGTTCAATAAGGATGGAGAGGAGCCCGATTTATCATGGGTACAATCTCTTGTGAAAGAATCACCACCTGAGATGAAAGATAAACTCCCAGCTCCAGTTTCCGGTGCTGGGCCATCCGGTGAGGGTTCAAAATCCAATTCCCAAGTTGAGTCCGTTGATCATTCGGTTTTAGGAGCTTGGCTGGAGCAGCTGCAACTTGATCAGCTTGTAGTCTAGTCAAAAGATGAATTCATTTTCGCTTAGAGATGTGCGGAATTTAGAAGTATATACTATATTCTTTTGGCCCCTTTTGGGCTGCAGGGGAAGGATTTGATTTGGTAAAATGTATAACAGCAATTGTTTACAGCCAAAGGCAGAGTATGATGGAGAAGAAGACGACCAGGTTGGGTAAGTCTCTTCCTGTGTCTCGTAACTCTAGGATTATATTTTTTTCAGTTTATTTCATCTTTAGCAAGTTATCCCAATTGCAGCTGAAAGCTTTTGAGTCTTTTTTTGTCTTAATTTTATTCAATATTTTCCTTGGGTTAACCAGTGACTAATTCCAAAGAACAAAAATATCCGGGAGAGGAAAATTGTTATTCATGCCATTGTCTTCTATGGTGATAATGTGGAATATGTAAAACCTTAAATTTATTATTATTGTTATTATTCAGTTACCTGTGTTGTTGTTGATGTTGGTCTTATTACTGTTATTATTTTTACCTGCATTCTCTCTCGCTTTATCTCTATCACATGCGAACACAAATGAATATTTTCTTGTTCTAATATAAATTGTAACAATTGTTTTTTTTTCTTGGATGTTTTATAAAAATTATATTTTTTTTAGGAAAAATTTAATAATATAAATTATTTTTTAATTAAATGTAACGTAATTTCAATTATTATTATTTTTATTAAAAATTATAATATTAAAATTATATTTAATTATTTTAATTATTATTTTTAAAAAAATTATAATATTATTATTTTAATTATATTTATTTTTTTTTAAAAATATAATATTAAATAAATTTTTTAAATTTCACAAAAAATCGAAGTGTTATAATATTTTTTTGTGAGTATTAGGATTAGATTAAATACTAATCTATTATGTGGATGTTATTGTATCTTCGTGATTAAGAGAAGATCTGTCTTGTTCTTCGGTCGGCAAAGTTGATGGTGATGTATTTCAATAAAGTAGATTGGACTTGAAGAAGGGACGGCAAACGAGTTGTGCCTGTGTTTGAGATTGACTTGTTTAATTGAAATAAATTTTTATTTTAGTAGTTTGGTTTGTTTAATTAAATAAATTTTTTATTAAATTTTTAACGGATAAAGTTTAAATTTTTTTTATGAATAATATTTTTTTATCTCAAAAAAGATGAAGTTAGGTATTTTTTTTTTGTCTAAAAGTAAATAATATAGGTATATATATTAATAAAAGTATGTAATGAATGTTTAAGTAATTTTTTTTTATGAAAATAATTAAATTTTTTTGTGATTTAAATTTTTTTTTCATTAAAAGTATTTTTTTTTAATTGTATATTTTAAGTGTTTTATTTATTTATTTTTTAAATAGAAGAAGTATAAAATATTTAATATTATTAAATTATTAACGAGTTAAGTTTAAATTTATCTCATTAAACAAAATGAGTTAAACGAGTTCGAATTGAACCATAAACAAATTGAGTTCGAGGTTATGATGAGCAACAGTCTATCCTGTATAGGGCTTGTCTGGTTTCAAGAAGCGCCATTAACAACACAACACCAGCAATCAACGTCAAATGGTTATTCTGAAAATTGCAAATAAGTTATCTTTTGTAGAGGCAGATAACTTTCTTTATTAATGGATTTGGTATGGTAGTTAAACTGGTACCATCTCCGACCAACACATATATATATATATATATATATATTTTGTTTGAGTTTACAGTCCAAATTAGTTAAATAATATTATTAGACAAGATAATATTAGTCGATTAATATTTAATTCAAAAGCTATGAAGCTTTTTTAACAATTTATTATGCGTACAAAGAAAGTAAGCCTTTACAATATTTGGATAAATATTGAATTGCTAAGATCATATTAGCTAGCTAATAATGTTATTTAGTTAATTTTAGCTATATATATATATATATATATAAAATTTAGGACTTGATATGACTATGACTCTATAACAAACCATTTAATCTCAACTGTCCATATTACAATTCAATGGATAAGATTGAAATAGATTAATACGGTTCACTACTTTTAATAGCGAACGTCTGCCACTAATATACTAATACTGGTGGGTTGATATAACTTTTTTTCCCTTTCACATTTTTTTCTTTTTGTTCTTTTTTTTCTTTTCATTTTTTACAGCAGTCTCTTCAAAACCATCACAGAATCAACATAGAACCACCACAGAACCACAC
>JAUMHB010075490.1:13994-32428 GCA_032359685.1 Pittosporum tobira | reverse complement strand
TATTACTGTTGCAATCTTTGTCGGAGTAATAGTAGAAAGCGACAGGCGAATAATTTAAGTTTTAGGGTATCAAAAGTTGTCCAACGAATATTAGTGGAGTCCACACGTTTTCGATTGTGGGGTCCACAAATACTTTGCGGCGCTCCGTACGGGAATAAACTTTAACGTTAACATTCTTTTTGTCGGAAACAAATAATTTTATTTAACACCCCAAAATATCATATTCATAAAGTTAAAATATTGAGTTCTTACATTAATGTTACAAATAACTATTCTTGCAACCTACATATAGACGAATTGCATCCAAAAGACAACACATATTTAGTCCTTAACATCAATTATTGTTCCATTTTACCAGTGTCTTTTCTTGAGAGCTCACCTCCTTCTATAATAGCTGTGAGGAGTTAAAACAAAGTAAGAATGAGTGAAAGGTGCTAACTACTCTATATACATTTCAAAAGGAATCATTCCAATCAAGAAAAATACTTTATTTTTTAAATTTAAGAATAATTCACAAATAATTTACGACGATCGAATTCACGAATATTATATGAAATCACATAACAATTACCGAGTCATCAAAGATCAAGAAGTAATATCACTTGTTAAAAAAAAAGCCAAGTGTGAATAAACCCATCACTAATACAACATACTCTATTATCATATAATTATCATTATATAGAGTTTCAAAATTCATTGATATCTCATAATTTTATACTTAGTTGAATTATATTAAGGAATCATGTATTATAATCATACATCATAATAAATTTCGATAACAAATATCAATAGATATATCATGAGTTCTACAAGAATATGTAGAACAACTCAACATGGCATAAATATAAATATGTTGCGTAATCTCTTCACTTGGTGATCAACGATTTGCTCAATGATCTCCTCATAGGTTAAATCTTCGCTTGTCTTGATCAGTTGATAGTTGATCACTCTCTTGAAATATGGATTATATTGCCGAGGCATAAAAATGTGAAATACATTGTGAATTTGTCTTGACACTGGTGGTAGTGCTTACTCATAAAGACCTTCTTCCACTCTCTTCAAAATTTGAAACTATCCAATGAATTTTGGACTCAATTTTTTTTTTTAAATCTTATCATTCTATTCCATGGGGAAATATTATAAAATTTATAATCTCCCACATCAAGAGTTCTATTCTTTAAGTGTGTCGGCGTACTACTTTTTCATATCTTGTGTTGCTTTCATTCAAGCTCTAATAATCTGCACTGCATCCTCCACTTGTTGTACCAACTCAGGTCCAAACAACTATCTTTCTCATGCTTCATTCTAATTCAAGGGAGTTCTGTACTTTCTTCTATGTAATGCTTCAAATTGTGCCATCTCAATACTCGTTGATAACTGTTATTGTAAAGAAAGTCGATTAACGTCCCAACTTTTTTTTAAACCATTGTACAAGCCCTCAACATATCCTCTAGGACTTATCGTCCTCACAATTTGTTTGCCCGTTTATGGATGATATGCAGTACTTATATCAAATTGAACCCCCAAATACTTTTGATAACTCTTCCACAATCTTGAAGTAAACATGGCATCATGATCGGATACAATCAATACTGGAATGTCATATCGACTCACAATCTTCTTCAAATATAAATTTATAATGTACTTCATCCTGCACGTCTCTTAAATAGATAGGAAATGATTTGACTTGGTTTGTCAATCCATAACTACTCATATCGCATTCAATCCTTTCAGTGTCGTGATCATCCAACGACTAATCATTACTGATGTTTTCCCATTTGCACTCGCAAATCTCTAATGGTGGCAATAGTCGACTCATTTTCTAATGCTTGACTTTGATTCTTTGGAATGTAAGACAAGTGCTCATCTATTCTACAATCTCCTTCAAATTATATTGGATATTTCTATTCATATTTGTACCTCCAGGGTCCATTAAGAACCTCAAATTAGATGCCTAGTGTAAAATCTTCCTCTTTAACTCCTCATTATTGGGAATCAAACTCGATTCTCAAACTGCAGCAAACCTATAGTTTGCAAGAACTTCCACCTTTAAATTGATTATGTGTCAGTTCCACATGATATATCTCACAAGGATTTTACTCACAACATAAAACTAAAGCAATTATATAAAATTTATCTAATTATTATAACAACAAAATTAATGATTGCGTCACAACAAAGTACATTATGTACAAGTAAGATTAAGTATCCTAACAATTTCCGTAGAGCTTCTTGAAACTCAGATTAGAACTCAAAACTCCATTTTGCCTTTTTCTTGCCCTAGGGACTCTACCTTTTTCCATCAATGCCAAAAGGTGTTAAAACAATAGCAAGAATGAGTGAAAAATGATCAGCAAGTTGTTACTCGATCTATTTGGTCATTTAAAAGGAACCCTTCCAATTAAGAAAAATATTTATATTTGTGTTCAAGAATAGCTCAAAATAAAAAGTTGATTTCACAAGTAATATTATGAAATTGTGTCAAAATTGCTAAATGATAATGATTTAGTACTAAGTCACTAACTCAGAAAAATATCAAATTTGGCTGAATCCTCTACTAGTAAAGTATGTTTGACGACTACGTCATAATGGTTTACAGAACTTACTGGGATTCATAGTTCTAAAATTCGGTTGAATAACCATAATTATTTTGAAATGTTCATGCTCGCAAGGATAATCATTAGGCAAAAATATGGTACATAAAGAAGGAAATGTATAGAATTCCAATAATTACCATGAAGCAATTATACAATAAGCAACGTATAATCATGCACAATAATCAATTATAGTAAATATAAGTGAAAAGAACTTATGCTTATAATTATGTTTAAGTAAATTTTATATCAAGGTATAATACTTACTTTAAATAGCTCCTAAAATCTCCAAGATATCACTCTCAAAATCTTCACAGATGGTACTATCATAGGAAATGATCTCGGATTAACACTATTTTTTTTAGTGATACTTTTAACTTGAATAAGGGTTGCAAAGATGACCCTAGTCTCTCTTATGAGGGTAAAAATTAAGAAACCTTAACTTGAAAATCAAAATTTTATATTTCATCTCTACAAGTATCCTAGTATTTATCATGGGGTGATATCAACCCTAAAACAAATCAAAAAATATGATGCTTGCGGAAAACAATAAACCATAATCATCAAAACCATAGAATTATACAAGGTAATTGCTTAAATTTGTAAAGTCCTTAAAATGGACTCAACATGAAATACATTAAAATAAAATGTTTGATCAAAATAATCAAATTAATAATGAACTTATCTCTTTCAGAAATCTTCTCTTCAATAAAATGGAATTAAGTACACACACATACACACACACGCATAATTACTTTAACAAGAATTTTTAATTAAACATTTTTATTACTCTCATTTAAAGAATCCTTATTCATACTCCAAAAATAAAAAAATGAACTTACAAATTTTCAAACCCTATTCTTTCATTTTGGTTTTATTTTCTAATCCATTATATCATTTGATTTTAGGTAAACCTTTTAATTTTAATTTTATTTTATTTGCCAATTCCTTCACCCGTTAACTCTTGCTTCTTTTAAATAAATTATTAATTTACTTTACTTTAAATTATTAAATTAGTCTTTAATAGTTTAGTCATATTTAAGTTAATTAATTAAATCTATCATTAACACATTCTCATATCATAATAATATGATTCTAGGTTTACTTATAATTTTCTTTTGACACTTTAAATTCTTAAAGTTAGTTACATCTTTGCCCTTGATTACTATAGAACAAATTATAGTCTTGTCCTTTGGTCAACTAGGGTTTGACCCACCTCTGTCGTTAACCATAGTTAGCTCGGCACTAAAGTCTAATTGAAATCTGTAATTTTTGACGACCTTCAATATCCACGCTGTCAACAACACGAAGAACATATATAAGGTCATATTTTAATGGAAAAATAGACCCAAATGAACAAAATTAAATTTTAAGCAACAAATCACCACTGCTTAGTTTGAATTTATACCCAAGATAAGTCAAAGAGTTCATCTTCAACCACATCATGGTCGACAATGATGAACATCCTTAGCAGTCATAACAACATAAAGCGATCAAACTTGGTAATTACATTGCACCAAATACAATAATTACGGTTACAAATAACTATTCTTGCAACCTACATACATACGAACTACATCCAAAAGATAATGCATTCTTAACACGTAACATCAATACTGTTCCACTTTGTCTGTCCCAGAGAATTCATCTAGTTGGAAGAGGTTTAGACAAAGTAAGAATAAATGAAAAGTGCTTAGCAAATAAATTACTTTATATACATTTTATAAGGAACCATTCCAGTCAAGAAAAAATCTTTTTATTTTGTATTCAGGAATATTTCATAAACAAATTTATGATGATTTATCTTACAAACATATTGTGAAATTACATAACAATCACTGAGAAATCAAAGATAAGAACTAATCTCCCTTCTTTATACAAACACCAAGTATGAATAAACACATCACTATACTATTATCATAAAACTATCATCATATAGGATTCTAGAATTCACCAGTATCTCACAGTTCTATAATCAATTAAATTATATCAAGTAATCATATATTAATAATTATGCCTCATGATGAACTTTAAGAACAAATATTAACAGATATATCATGAGTTCTACAAGAAAATAATTAGGCCTCCACTACAACACAAATCCATTGAAAACAACTAGAAAAATGATTTAGAGTGGATGGATTTGGCTTTGGTAGGCCACCATCTGCTACCCAATTGCATTAACCACCGTGAGCTACAAAGCTTCAACTGTTGACCATTTGGATATATTTATAGCTCCATTACACATACTAAATTGTGAGGAACACAAAAAAGTTGCTTACGCTTACCTAGAATCAATGAGGAAACAAATTTTGATTTTTGAAATATTTTCTTTTTTGAAACTATGTGCACCGACCTTTTTTTCAAAAAATCGAAGTATCTTTGTGTGTTGCCTTATAATTTGAGATCATGATATGATTAAGTACATTAAATGAGCTTTCATCTGGATATTAGATTCCTAGGTTTGGTAGATCATAGGGTGTGCAATGATCCCAAAAAGTAGATTGCTTGTCTCATCGCCAAGTAAGTCCACTGGTTTGTATTGGTTCTTCTCCCGTTGTCCACAACATAGCTAGGTCGCATATTGCTCGGGACATTGAGGATGTAGTGTGATGCCCCTGATTTCCCGTCCAACCACAATCCATTGAACATTGGTCGTTAAAACACTTTCTTACTTCCACAGTTTAATACATTAATATTTTTCTAGTTTTAGGTCTTCTCAGGATCTTACATTACAATTTCATTCCAATACAATGCAATGAAAACATTACAATACAAACAGAGTTTACTGTTAATATGTACAACAACTCCTCACTTCCTCTTCCGGGCCAGAAAAATCTCCAATGTACACATTTCGTCCAAAATACTTCAAACACTTTCTTCTTGGTTCTAACGAGCTGAAATATTTAAAAAACATAGCAAACATGAGCGAATAGTGCTCAGCAAACACATCACTCTCAAGGCTAAACATAAAATCTTTGATCAAAAATACTTTTATTTCAAAATAAAATCATTTCTTGAAAAACACAAAACATTTGAACTCAAAATTTCACATCACATTTCACGTATTCCTTCGCTCAGTCTGCTCTTAGACTGAACCTCACAGAATATCACAATTCCTTCGCCCAATTTGCTTTTGGACTGAACCTTGCAGAGTATTACATCCTTTAAATTTGTTTTCCTTTTTTTTATTTATTAAAACATGCATAAATAAAATATTTTTAAAACAATTGTTCAAAAACTACATACAATCTCATATACATAAGGAAACAACTCATTCATTCATGACAAATAATACCACGTACAATGAAACAATACTTCTAAACTTTCACTGCTTATGCATCTTCTTGAAGCCTTTATTTAACTAGAGCCCAATTTTAGGCCTAAGGAGTCCATTGTATGTAAATATAAACAACTCATGCTACAAAAGGCTCTCAGTATCATAATTATTTTTACCAAATTCTACACTTCACATAGACTCAAGAATTACTAAGTTCTGACTTTCTATGAAAAATATATCACTTTTCAAAGTTCCAAGATTTTCTGAAATACAGAGGACTTATATAGTGTAATTTGGACATTTTAATAAAATACTAAACAATCTCAAATTGGCTAATCTTTGGCAGATATAAAATAGACTTGTCCAGGTATGTTTGGTAAAATTTTCATTTTTTTCTATAAATTTCTATACTTGACTAAAAAATCTAATTTTTCAGAATTCCTTTAATTTGTTATGTAGAAAGTTTATGCAGTCAATTTATGGAAATTTATTAAAATATGAAACGACCACTAAATGAGTTTAAACTTGATAGAAATAAGATAGACCTATCCAACTATGTTTTGTAAAAATTTCAAGTCCATTGGACAAACAAATTATTTTACACGATTTTCAGAGTATGGTCCAGAATCTAAACTTTTCAAATTCTGCATATTACCAAAAATGACTTAAACTTCTTTTAATCATACATTATCTTAAGCATAAATACACCGCCAATCAACATTATATTGTGTCTTTAAACTAGAATTTAAGTCATCGAATTGAAAGAGTAACTCATAAAATTTTATTAGTCATTAACTCATGCATTCTATCAACCCTTCCCCTTAACAATCCCACAATAATAATCCATATATAAATAAATCTCATCTTCCTTTTCATGAAATTTAATCAACCAATACCAATCATTAAACCAACTAAATCCATGAACCAATCAATGAATAAGTCCATTAACTAACTAATTAGTCAATAATCCATGTTAATCAATCAATCATTTAATCATCATAATAATCACAACTACATCATGATCTTTAATATACTCATCTCCAAATCCATGCTTTCCAACTAAATAACAATAATAACTTGATTTAGGGTTTAGGATTTTATACCTTTGATCTTCAAATTTTGACTTGGTCATTGATGATCTCAAGCACTTCCTAGTCCTTCCTTGGTCTCCTTATTCTTGATCACCAAATATTCTTTCAAAGTGATGCTTTGTTTACTTTTCTTATAGTAATCTAGAGTTTCATAAGATTAAAGTTAATGATTTAGGGTTTTAGAGCATTTGATCTTGCTAGGGATGCAAAGATTTGTTAGAGTTTTTCTTGCTTTTCTTTCTTCTTCTCTATTTTCTCTCAAACTTGGAATGGCTAAAATAAGGTCTCCCCCTTTTACTCCTCATGGCCGGACTCTATGGTAATAAGGGAATAAAAATCTTGCTTCTTTGGATCACATGGATGGTGGAGATTAAATTTATCATAATTCATCGATGGCTAAGATTAATTCACTATTCAAACCAAATGGATGGCCAAGATTTGATCATCATAAAATTTGGACACATGGATTGCTAAGTGTCAAGTTTTCTCTCCATCTTGCTTAAAATCTTGCCAAGCATGAGGCTTCCTCAAGAAACCATTTATCTTAAGTTGACACCTATAAGGGCATGATGGTAACTTCCTATTAAACTCATTCAAACCATTTTTTTCTCCCAAAAATGATGATCCTTGGGCCAATATCTACTTAAAATTTCGGCCATGCACATATAATTGAGCTTAGTCCATAATTAATTTGCTCTTAGCCCATAAATGATCTCCAATTCATAAAATCTCTGGTTACAGTAAACTACACATGTCCAGGGACTTACTGTAAAAGTTTCATGATTTATAGACCAATATGCTATTTTATATGGCTTTTTAAACTTGGCTGAAAACAGAGTTTTCTAAGTTCTGCACTTACTGGACTTAAACAGATAAAGTTTATTCTATACATATCCTATGTTATCATACTCTACTTTTCCAGAAACTAAATTTCTGAAACTACATTTAGGAACTAGAATAGCTCAATTTGGACTTATTATGAAAAAGATATAGTCTTTCAAATTCAGACCAAAATATGGTACTCTGTTTCTGTAGAAAACGTATAGCAGTCCCTTTTCGATAATTTATTAAAATATCAAATAAACTCCGTAATTTACGAAAATATTTGTGTCATATTCACATATCCTACTTCCATAAAAATTTTGGAGTCCATTGGACATACTCATATTTTTCCATAAAACTTGGAATAAGGTTGCAAAACCAAATTCCCAGATTTGTAATTTTTACAAAAACTTCCTTAACTTCTTCTAATCTCTTCCAAACCCTTATATACATTTCTAAGTATAAATATACCATCTTTAACACTAAATATACATCTTCATTGATTATTTTCATGTTATGATCATCCCCCTTTCCCTAGCAATCCCCATAACACAAACAAACACAATTAACTTCAAAATGGGGTCCTCATCCGCCATTTTAACAACCATTAACACATGAAATTACAATAACTAATCATATATCCAAGCTCAATTTCAACAATTACTAAGTATAATTAAGAGAATAACAAGCTTAAGTTGAGAATTTACCCTTTGTTCTTCCAATATCCACCAAGAGATACTTGATCCTCCAAGGCTTTGATCACCCTCCTTCAATTGAAATCTGACCTTCCAAGGGTCAATTTAGGATCTTAGGAGGTTGATTTAGGGTGTAGGGGATTTAATCTTGCTAGGGTTTGATTTAGGGTTTGAAGTTTCAATATCGTCTAGTAAGGATTTGCAAGTGTTTTTGGTAGATTTCTTTGGCTAAGATTCTTTACCATGGTCACTGGAGCACCCTTTAATCTTTCTCTTAGATACTTAAAGCAAGAAAATGAAAATCTTTCTCTCTAGGGTCTCAAACCCGTGGGGTTATGAGGAGAAATATATAACTTTTGTTTCTCTTTTGCTTCCTAAATAACTAAATGTGGGAGTACAAAAAGTGCAGCTCTTTTTGGCCTTGGATCAGTGGATTAGAAGAGGCTAAGTAGCCCTTGTTTTAGCCACAAAAGTGAGCCTTGGTTAGGTGATGGTCTTGGTTACCAAAGTGGATAAGTGGTCCATATATTTTGTGGCTAATATGGTCCTTGATAAGTGCTTACAAAGATGACCAACAAGGCCCCTAATCATGCATTCCAAATTTGGCCAACAAGGCCTTATGTAGCCTTCATAAATTTCACAACTTCACACACCCCCCCCCCCCCCCCCCCCCCCCTTCTCATAATTTTAAGTTCAAAACCCGGCCACCATGTAACACATTACAAAAATTTTAATAGCACTCTTTCAATCCAAATATTTTGGCCATGCATCCAATGTCCCTAAGCTAATATTTAAAATATCATTCTTCAAAAATCTCTCATTCCATAAAAAGTTTGTAATTCACCATCAACAAACGTTACTTAAGGTAACTAAAATAATTAATAAACATAAATCTTTTATTTTAAAAATATGGGGTGTCACATACTTTCCCCCTTAAACGAATTTCGTCCTCGAAATTCCGGTACTAAGTAGGTGGGGATATATATACATCATTATGCCTTTTAACAGATCCAAAATTCTTACAGTACAGCTTCATATATCTTGGTGCTTCTTTCAAAATTTCCCATTTTATTATCTAATTCCGGGGAACTGCTTTTACTTTTATAGTCCTATCTTATTTTCATTCTTCCAGGGGCTCTTTTCCCTTTCCCTGAGTATCTTTGGGTGCCATATCAAATGTATGAGTAGTTGCTTGAGGGGGTGCATTACTAGTTTTGATTAACCTCAACCTTAGTATTGGTCAATTTTCTTCTTCCCTATTCTTGACAGTCATTTGAAATGTAAGAGCCGTTGACCGCAGTGGTGCATTACTGACTTGGGTGAATGTTGTATTTGACCTTGTTTGACTTCCTACTTCACTTTGGACACAATTCTTTTTGGGGCAATCCATGAAAGTGTGCCTGATTTCTCCACATACAAAACATGTGCTATATCTTGGGTTGGGGCAATTACTTGCAGTATGCCCTGGCTGGTTACATCTGTCACAATAATCAATCCCAACCAGGCAGGGTCTTCCGCCATGATTCTTTCCACACTTCTCACATTCTCCGTTCAAATTATCTTGGCTTGGTCCTTCACTGCCTTCCTCAATCGGTCTCTTTTTACCCGTGAAATTGTTGCCTCGAATCTCAGTTTGCGGCACTTGAGAAGTTTGAGGTCGTTCTATGCCACTTTTCTCTTTCTTAAAATTACTCATTCTTTGACTCCACTTGTGTTCAGACAAAACATTCCCACTCCTTTCAGCTATAATTGCTTTCTCTACAAGCTTATCAAAATTGTCTATTTCTAATACAACCACTTTGTTATACGACCAGTTTGTTATACAACTAAGGGTTCAATCCTTGTTCAAATCTCTTTGCACGTCTCCTTTTGGTGTTCACTAAATACGGTGCAAATCTTTCCAATTCATTAAACTTTGCCACATATTGAATAATTGACATATTACCCTGCTTTAAGTCAAGGAACTCCATTTTCATTATATCCGACATACTTGTCAGAATGTATTTCTCAAAGAACAACTTCTTAAATTTCTCCCATGATATCATTGCATTAGCCCTTTCAGCTTCTTGAGCCCTCCTAACCTCTTCATCTTCCTCTGCCACATTTTGTCCTTCTTCCGACCCGATTGGTTTTTCCCTATTCTCCACAGCTTCCCACCAAAAGTTTGCTTCCCCCCTTAATAAATAAGTAGCAAACTCCGTCTTCTGATCATCAATCACTCGACAAATTTTAAACATCTTCTCAACTTCTTTAATCCAAGCTTGTACTTTCGTGGGATCCCAATTTCCCTCAAAGATAAGGGGTGTAAATTTTTAAACTCTTGGAATGTCCCTATCTGGTTGTGTGGTATGGCTAGTGCTGGGTTTTCTCGTGTTGGTGGTGGTGCGTTGAGCATCGCATCCCAAAGTAGGTCTACAAATTATTGTATTGGGTTTGGAGCTAGTTGCTTCGCTTGGTTTTGGCCTGGTTGCTCATCATGAGCTTGTTCTTGAGGTTGTTGCTTGGCTTGGTTTTGTCTTTTAAGTGGGTGTCTTCCTCTTCCTCTTTTAGGCGGTATTTTCTGAAATAATATAGCATCTATTAAATAATACCACTCCTCCTTACCTCAAAACTTTAATTCATTGTTATTATTATCAAATAGCTTAGACATTTTCTCTCTCATTCATTTCTATTCACAAACTTGCCCTAAATAGGCCCTATATTTCACTTAACTATTGTCCACTAGACCCAAAATGCTATTCTTATATTTTTTAAACATTATATATCTATAACTCATCTTCTGGGGATTTGCGTTAGCTCATAGCTCTAATACTAACTGTAATGCCCCGGTCTCCGTACAACTACTACTCCTTCAGACCAACTGTCAAAAATACATCTCCTTAACTAACTTCACAATACCATAATAATTTATTTTTTTTCATAGCAATGCAATGAAAACTCTAATCAATTTACAAAATAGTTAATACAGATATTACATCCAACAAATTGCTTCACAACTCCATTCGTCCTGGGCCAGACAAATCCCTAGTTCCGCCACTTCCACGATCTATTGCTCGTTTATCGAGTTAACTAACTGTAAAAATAATTAATTGAAAACAAGAATGAGCGACTAATGCTCAACAAGTACATCTTCTTCAACGCTAAACATATGACTTGTAAACAAAATATTTTAAAAATATTTTCATGCATTCTATAATAAAATCATTTCTTGCAAACATGCAATGCATATGATTCTTTTTCATTATTCATTTGCCCAGTTTGTTTCTTAGACTAAACTTCTCACAGATATTCATTTGCCCAGTCTGTTTCTTAAACTAAACCTCTCACATATATTCATACTTTTAGGTTTTCTTTTCATAAGCATGCACAATGCAAAAATACTTTTCAAATTCTTTTCAGTGCATTTGTCAAAACTATATGCCACGTTTAATGCACAAGAAAAAGGTTCATACATTCACATCATTCCATACTACGTACAGGGAAGAACAAGAATAACTATACATAAAAAGAAACGGGTGAAAGAATGCACTTGCCTTGCTGCGCTTCCTTTACCGTTCAATTACCATTGTTAGCTCTTGCACTTTTTTTTCTCTTAAATCACTTCCTATAATCATAAATAATTTTACTTTAGTGACCTCGTCAATTTTCATGACTATTGATTCCATTTAATGCCTTTATCCTCCTAATATCTTATTTCAGTTCCGAAAAGTCCATTAGACTTATATACGCCCAACTCATGCTACAAAACCTTCTCAGCACTTTGAACTTCATGACCATTCTTTACTTTTTCATCTTGTAATAGGCTCAAGAATCACTCAATTTCGATTTATAATGCAGGAGATATCTATCGATACCCAAAGTTCGTCCAAGTTTACTAAAGTTTCTTAACTTTTTGGAATGCTGAAAGTTCTATTGCAGCCCACTTGTAACAATTTTCAAAAATTCCAAATAATCTCCAATTCATAAAATCTCTGGTTACAGTAAACTATACATGTCCAAGGACTTACTGTAAAAGTTCCATGATTTATAGACCAATAAGCTATTTTATATGGCTTTTCAAACTTGGCTAAAAATATAGTTTTCTATGTTACATTTACTAGACTTAAACAGATAAATTTTACTCCGTACATATCATGTATTATCATACTCTATCTTTCCAGAAACTAGATATCTGAAGCTACGTTTAGGCACTAGAATCACTCAATTTGGACTTAAAATGAAAAAGATATAGTCTTTCAAAGTCATACCAAAACAGGGTACTCTGTTTTTACAGAAAACTTACAACAGTACCTTTCCGGAAATTTATTAAAATACCAAATGAACTCCATAATTTACAAAATCAATTTTGCATCATATTCACATATCAAAGTACTTCCATAAAAAGTTTGGAGTCCATTGTACATACTCATATTTTTCCATAAAATTCGGAATAAGACTGCAGAACCAAATTTCCAGATTTGTAATTTTTACAAAAACTTCCTTTACTTCTTCTAATCTCTTCCCAAACCCTTACATATCTTTTTAAGTACAAATATATCATCTTTAACACTAAATATGGATCTTAATCCATTATTTTCATCATCCCCCTTTCCCTAGCAATCCCCACAACACAAGCAAACACCATTAACCTCAAAATGAGGTTCTCATCCTCCATTAGAACAACAATTAACACATGATATTACTATCACTAATCATATATCCAAGCTCAATTTCAACAATTACTAAGTGTAATTATGAGAATAACAAACTTAAGTTGAGAATTTACCCTTTGTTCTTCCAATATCCACCAAGAGATACTTGATCCTCTAAGGATTTGATCACCATCCTTTAATTGAAATCTGACCTTCCAAGGGTCAATTTAGGATCTTAGGAGGTTGATTTAGGGTGTAGGGGCGTTAATCTTGCTAGGGTTTGATTTAGGGTTTGAAGTTTCAATATAGTCTAGTAAGGATTTGCAAGTGTTTTTGGTAGATTTCTTTGGCTAAGATTCTTTACCATGGTCACTGGCGCCCCCCAAAATTTCACACCCCACCCCCCCCCCCCCCCCCCCCCCCCCCCCACACACACACCACATTTTAAGTTTAAAATCCGGCCACCATGTAGCACGTTACAAAAATTTTAATTGCACTATTTCCATCAACAAACGTTACTCAAGGTAACTAAAATATTTAATTAACATAAATCATTTATTTTAAAAATAAAGGGTGTCACAATTACTCACTGACCTGACACGGGTAACTAAATAGTGAGGGAACCAGAATACTAGGGACACATTGTCCAATGGCTCGGGATAAAGGGGTATGTGCTTCCTAAATCGTAACAAACTTGATAGCCCATTTATGCCTACAACGGTACTTATTGATACTTGCTACAAATACTCTTTATCCATGCCCAATAAAGTTAACTTTCGAGTTTGGGGTTATTGTTAGAATCCGGCCCGAAATGGGCTAAGGTTCAAAACAAACCTCAACACTATCAAGGCTCGACGGAGAGACGAACATACCAATCGGTTAACTACCTTTCCAGTCGAGCAACTGCCTCCTGCCAACCAAGGCAGTTACATTATTGATAAACATCCTAATATGTTATATTTTTAAACAAGGGTAAACTTACACGTGTGAATATGTCCTACAATCCAACACGGATTCTACAAACTTAACAGGGCACCACATCTCATTAATTGCCTAGCTTGAGCCTCAAACTACATAATGCTATATAAATTCTATTACCTCCCGTGGTTGGTAAGTTATTCCTACACTCAATAAAAGTAGAAAAAATAGATACGTGAAATGAGCCTTATTAGTCCTTTCTAATTCACCACTTCACTTACTTAATATTGGCTTGAACAAGGAAAGTAGCACTAGAAAAGCAAATAGAGAGAGTCGTAATAGATTAACTTTCATGCTAGAGCATGAAAGTTCCACTTCAGGGAAGGACGGCGTACTATGATACATTCAGTTTTGTTGAGTCTTACATACGTAGAGGTACTTCGTTGGTGTCTAAATATCAGATAGGGGAAGGAGGTTACAACACCCTCGTGTTGCTTGTATTTCAGGTTCTAGTCATTAAGAACCCTAGTTACACCAGGGCACAAGGTGATTAGGGCATGGACAACTACCATGGGCATCAACAAAAATAAAGAAGTGGATAACATTCAAATTGAGATATAAAAAGAAAACCAGTTGAATTCTTAATTATGAAAACCTAGGACAGTGCATAAATTTTAAGAGGATCGGTAAATTAGCCATAGTTCCCAGGAAATCAAATGTGACATTCATTCGTGAAGTGAGTAAAAACAAGTAACACCATGAGTTCATGTCTTGGAATTTAGATAATTGTGAAGCAGTACTTACTCTAATTTCCCATTTTTACTAACTTCGGCTGCTGTTTTGCTTGCATATACTACGCTGATCAGGATGAAGACTGTTCTTAGGATCAACTATTGCATCAAGAGTGATATATACGGACTACTTGTTCATTTTTCCAGCTTAACTTAATTAGAGCAATTCATTATACATTTGATTTGACAGACACAAGATTGTAAACTGCATGGAGTGACAGTTTTGTAGTTCTTTTTAATTTCGTTTTATGACTGAGTTCTTGAAAAGTATTTTTAATAGTTTATTCAGTGCTGTTGGTTTATTAAATTGGAAAGGATGCATGGACCTCTCCCATAATTCATGGAGCTGATACATCATGAAAGTTGTAAAATGTTTCCAGCACTTGGTCGATCAGCCAAGTAGGGTCTAAGATTTCAAAGATCGGAGGGGTTATTAGAGTGCCTGTGTGTGTTATTTATTGGGACAACATAGTTTGGGTCGGATGGATAAGGAATTCGATTCTCCATCTGAGGTCTCGAGTTCGAGCCTTGGATGGAATAAATTATGTTGGGAAAGTTCTCCCCACACAACCCGTGAGTCCGACGCGGCTCGAGTTAGATTAACCTAGGCAAATGAAAGTCTAGGATGGAAAACCAAAAAAAAAATGTTATTTATTGGGAAAAAGGAAGTAATTAAGTTTGAAGCATTAAGTTGGAAAAATATTGTCGGATGATTTTAACTCATTTTTATTCTTGGAATTGTTTCAGTATTAACCAGATCATAGAACGGTATAAGAAGAATGCCAATAACCCTAGAGCAGGCAAAACTCCTACAGCGGCGGAAGAAAATACGCAGGTTAGCCCTCTTTCTTTGCAGTTAAGGATTAATTAAGATTGATAATAATAATAATGGTAAGCCTTTTATCCTTTGTGTCAAATAATTTTGCTTTAGGATTTGTTTATAGTTTATTTGTGTCCGTGTTATTAATTTTTGGGTTGTGTTTGATTAGATGTGGAATAAATTCGGGTCGGATTAGCACCCCCTAAATAGTCGGCCGAACTCAGACCCAAGCCCCAAAGTCATTGTTAGATTGTTAGGTTTAGGTTGAGGTAGGAGTTGGGTTGGGTTGGCCTGTGTGTTCTGCTTTTTACATTTAGAATTTGTTTAAATTATTATTCAAGACTACAAAAAGTTTTATTAAGTTAATATTATAAATATGATATTAATATTATGGATATAACGTTAACATTAATAAACAGTTTTATTACGTTAATATTATAAATACAATGTTAATTAATTTACAATATGCACATTAAATATGTTACTATTACATGTTATAGAGAATTATAACTTAAAAAGTAAAAATAAAAATATCCAAGTTGGGTCGGATTAAGGCCAGTTAGAGGTCATCGGGTTAGGACCAGGCTGAGTCACTGATTCACCAAAGTTTGACCCATTTCAAACTCAGTTCAATAATTGTTAAGTCCGGTTGAGTTCGAGTTTTAGCATGCCGGATCAATATGAGTTGGACATCGTTGCGACCCCAAAAAAGAACTATTGTTACTGCTAATAATTTTCTTTTTGGAAGAATAGCAAGGTGGTAAACTCGTTTTTCAATTTAGCAAATGAGATTCTTATTGTTGAACGAATAGAGAATTATTTGTAAATGCAGCATCTGCAGGAAGAGGCTGAAATCATGACCAAGAAGATGGAGCATCTTGAAGAGTGCAAAAGGTATGTGCACAAACTTTGAAATCTTATATACATTATTAATAAATGTACATCAGTCTATGTGTGTATATAGTTTAGTTCACATTAGAATAATTAAACTAAACAATAATGAACTTACAAAATTAAGCCAGGACATGTACTAATTATGCAGAAGGCTCTTGGGAGTTGGTTTGGAGGCTTACACCGCAGATGAACTACAAGAGACAGAAACCCATTTAGAGCAAAGTTTAAGGAAAATTAGGGCAAGAAAGGTACGTGTGTGTGTGTGTGTGTACATATATTATCAAAGATTAAAAATAATAAAATAATAATAATAAATAGATAATTAAAAAAAAAAAAAACATATCTTTCTAAGATTAATTAATTGACCTGTCAATTTGACATTATTCGTTTCTTAACTTCAGTCCCAGTTGCTTGGGCAGAAGATTCAGGAGCTGAAGGAAGAGGTACGTATACGTATATATGCTAAACCGGATCATACGTGTAGAACTTCGTATAGCTGATTACTGTGATTTTGATATAATTCAGGAGAGAAGATTAACCAATGAAAATGCAAAATTACATATGGAGGTTGGTCTAATACTTACATCTTCGTTATTCAGTGTGCAATTTAGAGTTACATAATCGATCTTCTGTTTAAGTTTCACTATGACACTGCTTCAAAAATCCCAGAATTTTAAAATGACGTGTTTTATTTAATTTTTGTGGATGCAAATTAACAAGAATATTGTATACTCCTGCATTATCTAGAATATGATGAATTATAAATATTTTTTTTTTTGTTTTCAAATTTAAACGAATCGTATCAATTTTAATGTTAAAATTTAAGAAATTAATTTTAATATATATATATATATATATATATCAATTTCAGAGTCACTTAAATTAAAGATTTGGAACAACAAATTTGGATTTAAGAATAGGTAAATTTTTGTGGGTCATTAATTCCACGTGCAAAATAACCAGCTGTGTCTCAATCGATTTCAGAGTGAACTGCAGACGATGTCCTTGTACATTGGATGTCAGGGAGCTCCGGCCGCTAGAGAATTGGCGGACGTAGAGACAGAATTGTTCATAGGGCCACCTGCGAGACGATGGACAAGACATTAATCAGGCGTCAATACATATACAATGTATGCAAAATGTATGACTTTTGCTATCAACGTTAAGTGTGTGTTTTCTTTAATTTTGTCGTTTGGTCCATTCGACTTGCCAGACACGTCCGTCTGGTTCTTTTCTATATTTGAATCAGAAAAAAAAACGTTATTAATAGTAAGAAGTGCACGCTTCTTTGATGTTGAATATTAGTAAAAATATCGCAAAAAAGTATATTTTTAGAAGTGCGTCTTAAAATTTTCAAATGACAAAGGTCGTGCGTTTAAAATTCCATGGAGATTCTTTGGTTCAAGAATTCCATAGAAATTCTTTGGCTTAAGAATATTCGATAAACACTAAAAAAAAATTCTGCTTCGTGACATAATTTTAAATAAGTGAATTCAAAAAGGTTAAGCAAAAAGAATATATCACGTTTGATAGAAAAATCTTATTAAATTAATGATATAATTGTATGCGTTTCATTTATATGTGTTATGCTAACAGGGCAAAGGATGAAATAACCTCTTTTTTTTTTGGTTTGTTTATATCCAACTCCAATGGTTGATCGTCTATAAGTTTATAAAATATAACACACACACACACACACACACACACACACACACACACACACACGTGTATCCATATAATATGATATTTTCAAGACATTCACTAAATATTAAAAATGACTAAATTTTAAAATATAAGAGTATCATATATTTCTAAATAATTGATTTATAATATTTTAACATTTAAAATTATAAGAATTTAAATGATTAATTCTAATTAATATAACTATAAAAATCTTA
>JAUMHB010075479.1:0-12716 GCA_032359685.1 Pittosporum tobira | reverse complement strand
AAAGTGACAGGCGAATAATTTAAGTTTTAGGGCATCAAAAGTCGTCCAACGAATATTAGTGGGGTCCACACGTTTTCTGTTGTGGGGTCCACAAATACTTTGCGGCACTCCGTACGGGAATAAACTTTAACTTTGACATTCTTTTTGTCGGAAACAAATAATTTTATTTAACACTTCATAATATTAAAATATTAGGTTCTTACATCAAATTTATAGTTGCCCATGTATAAGTAGGTTTTTCATAAACTTTGAATTTCACAGGCATTCCAGAAAGGTTTACCGTTAGTCGGTGAGATATCAAGGGAAATTGCCAAACTAAGAGAAGAAGGAAGACTAATGGCGACGGAAAAGTTTTGGTTCGACATTCGACCATCCTTGTTGTCCTCCCAGGACAACGATAATAATCTCAGAATCTTGAAGTTCGACAACTTTCGTGGGATGTTTCTCATAAGTGGCGTCTCTTTTACCTTGGCCCTTTCCATATTCTTGATTCACTTGCTTTATGAAAACTTACTTGTCAATAATTTTATATCTAAAATTCTTGTTGGTGTAAGATTTCTGGTTACAATGAGATATCTTTATACTGGAAGTGCCAATGCTGTTAGACAAAATAATGCAACATCGTGAATCAATGATATTTTTCGATAATTATGTTTTCTTCTCCATTCGATGGAGTACAATTTTCTGCACTTCATTTTATGCCAGTCACACTAATTAGCTTATGATGCCTGTTTGGCTGATGACTCTAAAAATTGGTGATTTATTCCTTTCTAGTTATATTTTTATTTTGGTTGATTATTTTATGTTAAAAATATTCTAACGGTTACACAATTAAAAATTATATGATCCACAAAATGGGGATGAGTTGAGATAAAAAATAACAGATTTTGCAAAAATAAGAAGAACTACAGATAAACATCGAATTACTTTTTAATTATGATAATTTTCGAGTGGAGGTTTTTTATATTCTGTTTTTCCTTCTTTTTTTCTCTCACTAGGTTACATTTTAACCCCTGCATTAGACAAGAAACAACACTTCTTTTTCTCTCTTTCATCTATATATTTCGACCTCATGTATCTCAGCAAACAAAATCCATTTATAATCAACTCCTTAGCTCATTCTCCACTCAAAGATCCAATTCTTTTTTCCACTGACCCGTCACTCAAAATCTTGCAAGATTTAGCTCACAAATCTTGATTTTAGGATAATGAAGCGCCCAATGCGCCAAATATTCAGCATACTATTAGTTCTTGTGCTTGCAGTTACTCTGACCTTCCAAATCAGTCTCTGCCGCCACTCTCAGCTGGACCCCACCTCAACAGTTCCACAAAAACCAGTCTTTAACACAACCTTTCTTAGGTTTGCTTTCATTGAGATCGGGGAAGCTCAGTTGAATCAAGATAGAGGGTTTACTTGATGGGAACTTTCAAAACCATGGCCGCCACCGTGTATCTGCGGATACCACAAATAATGGATTTGCAGATACCATCGTCTATAAGAATTGGAGGGTCTACTTGATGGGAAGTTCAATTCGTTGTTGTTATTTGCAGATACCACAAATAATGTGATTTTTCTTAAATTTGAAAACCCAAACTATACAGAAGAAAGAAGATGGGCATAGTAGACATTTTAGAATGGTGAGGTGTTTCCACGCGCTTTTGAAGAGTGGGTTATATGCACGGTTATATTATATGAAAAATATAAGAGTTTCACTTAATTCAATATTTTAAGTGTCTTTATGTATTATTTTAAATATTAAGTGATTAAGTGATACATCAGATATATTTCAAGTGATTATTTGGATTTATTTCTTTTAGATATGATTAACTAAGGTTACAAATAGAATTAAATAGGTTTGATTTGATTAAAGTATCACTCGATTAAAATTTTAATTTAAAATATTAACAAGTAAAATATGAATATATTTAAAATTTTAATTAATTATTCGGGGCTCATTAAATTGTTCTATTAGGTTCATAACCTTTGAATTATATGGTATATTTTTTTTGAAAATTTGGTTCAGTATAACTTGATCTTTTGTATAACTTGTTCGAAAACGTCAAAATATTTGAGCTCAATTCATATTCATATTCAACTTGATAATTAAATGAACCTTACAAAACATTCATTTTAAACAAAATAATCAAATCCGTTTACTTTTTTTTTTTTTAGTTTGTTGTAGATAATTAAGTCTAAACAAGTCATTATTCGACACAATTAGACTTTTTTGCACCCATACGATCAATATCTTTATTCAGAAAATGAAAAATAAGAAGAAAAAGCTTATATGCTAAGCCATTAATCCTTTTAAAGAAACCGAACACCTTACTATGGTTGAGTACAAAACTCGATCAACTCGCAAATTCATACTAAATTCGCAAAAATCGCACAATTTAACCCGCATCAATAGTTTTGAGTTTGAGTTTGGTATAAAAATATAAACCCAATACATATTTGGGTGCGAGTGCAGATTTAGCACAAACTTGCACCAAACTCATAGTTATATATATATTTTTTATAAAGTATTTTAATATATATAGAATATCTATATTTGATTAAAGTTATATAGTTTGAACTGAAATATTGTGCTCATTTTTGTTGTCAAAAATTTATCAACTTTATTTTATTCAATTCATATATCATTGACTATATATGTATTTTATGTATATTATGGATTTATCTTATTTTTTTTTCTTTTATTTGCAATTTTTTAGATTTAATCAGTAATAGTTTGTAATGTACTATGAATTTTAAACTATGATTGTATCAACCATGGAGTCTTATAATTACTTGGAAAGTATTTTGGTTACTCCGCAACGCGCTCCAATCCGCACCAAATCTGCATAGACAAATCCCGCACCAATTTGTAAGTAATTGGTTGGGTACGGTTAGACCTGGCAATGGGTCGACTTTGGTCGTGGAAGCCATTTCCCATCCCCACCCGATTAGGATTTCCATGCCCTGTAATACACCTCGCCCCGTTAATCTTTTTATGACATATATTCCATACCCGCCCTGCCCCGTTAATCTTTTTATGACATATATTCCATACCCGCCCTGCCCCGACTCTTGCATTCCCATCTCTGCCTCGCTCCGCCTCGAGTCCTGCAATCCTATCACTGCCCCACCAACAGTATTAGCAAAAATCTCATCAAATACACCACAGATCTAACAACAGATTGGTAATTCCTATTCAGTGACTCAAATGATCTGCAAATAGAGATCCCAACTTCGAAACTAAAAGGACATTACAATCAAACTAAGCTTTACATTACTTATTTTAAAAAAAAAGTTTTATAATTAAGGCAATGCAGAATATGAATCACAAAGTGAGAATCATATTTTACTTATGAGATCCAAAATCAAGAAAAGGAATCATATCCAGTACTCATTTTGTCATAGTAAAGCACAATGTTACATATCCAAGCCATAGGAACACAAGTTTCTATAAAAAAAAAACCAAATCAGCTGCTTGAAAAGATATGATCTTGGAACTCAATCCCAAAATGGGATATCCATAACTAAGTAAATAAAAAAACCCTAGCTCCAAACTAGGAAACCCAAAAACCACATTGGGATCTCTATTTGCAGATCATTTGAGTTTTAACACAGAAGAAAACTACAAAAATAAAAATTAAATCAGTGATAAAACAACAGAAACGAAAACTAAATCAGTAATAATGAATCTGACTAAATTGGAGAGCCTTGTTGGAGAGATGAAGATCGCCAGATCAGAGAGACCAAGAAAATTAGAGAACAGGAGAGACTAAGGTATAAGGGAGAGTAGGAAACGACGACAACTTAGGTCTACTTGGAAACAATATATATTTATCAAGTCGGGTTTGAAACAATTTTCATACGCGTTTTAAATCTAATCAACTTTTAATCATATTTTCTCATATCTGTTTCGTAACTCGTTTATGATGTAATTTAGTTGGGTCTCGTCAATTTCGAATTTAATTGTCAATTTAAAGACAATTATTAAATTCTTTCAAATACTCCCACTGTCCACAAAAGAATGACTTAATCTACCACTTTTAGTTTGTAATTACTTTCTTACCCTCACTTTATGTCACATCAAAACTCTTTTTTTTTCTCTTTATCATTATAGAATACATTTGTAAGGATAATTTTGTCAAAAAAATATACTCTCTCTTAAAAAGTTAATTTTCTTAATTTAAGTATTTTATTCATTTTAGTCATCCTTTTGTGGACGGAGGGAGTATGCATTATAATTTTGAGCACAAATTTAAGTTAAATCTACGTGAAACCGTGTCATGCCCTCTCCAATCCCTTCTTCTTCGTGTCCCTTTCAAAAATCTTTTATAACACTCAAAAAGCAACCCAAAATACCAAATACCGTTGAAAAGCAAACAACCCATATTACCCATTTCTAATTTCTTTATTCTCCTTCGCACACAAACTCACTTTCCCTTCCACTCCACAAAAACCTTTCTTTAATTAAACCCTCCAAGCAAACAAAACCACTCTTCAAATCTCTCATTTCAGACTCCACATTGGAACAAGAATATAACCATGGAAGAGTAACCCCTGTTTCTCTCTCTACAGATCATCTTGTTTTAGGCCACGGGGATAATATACATAAGTATTTTTAAGAAAATAATGATAATTTTGTTTAAAATTTGTATTTTATTAAAAATGTTAATTATGCGATACAATTTTCTCATCTTGTTTGCCTAGAAAAATAAAGATCATATTTTTTTATTTTTTTCCAAATTTGACTGTTCTTTGTTTACAGATCTGAATCATACCCGAAAGACTACAATGCCCAAGAACCCAGAAGAACATCATCGGCATCATCAGCTTCCACCACAAGCGTCCACGTCACAGCTCTCGACGGTCTAGTAAACGTAAACTCCCTCTTCACCATAGCCGTCTTCGTGGGCCTCTCCCTCACGACCCCCAACCAAAAATCCCTAGAAAACCGGTCCAACTGCGACGCCGGAAACGATGTCGCCAAGAAACTCCTAGTATTCGAGGTCGTCTCCTTCAGCTTCTTCCTATTTTCGTCCTTGGTCGCGCAGGGACTCAAATTAGCCATCAATCTTTTGAACAGTAAAGACGTTGATGAGGCTTTTAGGGCCCACATTAGTCTCAAAGTTTTGAGATTTGGGATGCTGGGCTCCGCCGTTGGATCGGTTATGGGCTGTTTGTTTTTGATGCTGTCCATGGTTAATGTGATCCAGATCCGATTGGGGTTGCTGTCTTGTGGGAGTAAACAGGCGGTTCATTCTGTGGCTGCTTTGCTTGTGTTGGTTACCTCTGCACTTGTGGTTTATATATCTACTGCTGTGTATGCATTTCTCCATTAAGGTGAAGAATTGAGCTTGTAACTATGCTTTCTGGTGTTTTGTTTGAATAAAATAAATCATCTTGAATATTTTTGCCTTCAATGTTAATTTCTTAAGTCGATTAAACTTCGTTTGTGCGACGTTTGGTGATTTACCTTAACTCATTTTGGTTGAGATTTGTTGCATTTGGGTAACACATCTAGTCCACAAAAGAGTCCTCTTTTAACTTCCTAAATTTGAAAATAAAAGTGATTCTTTAGTTTTTATTCAATACAATTGTCAGTGTTATGATCTTAAAAGTACTACTACCTACAAAAATTCATTTTTTAAAATTCTTCATTTTTTAAAGTTCATAGTTTAACGTTAAAGAGTCAAAATTTAACTTTTTTGTAGTATGAATGGAGAGATAAGAATAATGTACATCTTGTTTCTCGGTTCATTTGGGAATATTTATTAACTGAATATTGACAGTGAACAATGTGGGTTTGTATTTAGGTTGCTTAGAAGCATTGCTCGATATGTCTGTAGTCTTTAACCCCCTGTACTTTGTGAGCAGAGAGGTTGTTGGCTTGGAAGCTTTGAAGTATTTTTGGGTCATGGTTATTTTGGGAAATATATCTTCGGCTGATTTTGATACTTTAAGAGCTAAAACTTGTTATTTGTACAACTGGTTAAATGAACACTGGATTAGATATTTAGGTGTTGGTTTTATGACTCATCAGTGTTCGCATCTTGTAAAATACAATCCCATGTAACGTAATACAATTTTGGAAAAATTTGCAGATCATTGTATGGCTAATTAAGTTAATTGAATCATAAAGGGCAGAAGTAGCCTAATTTTGATATAATGAAGTAGCCTAATAAAAGATCCAATATGTTGAATTGTTATGCTAAAGCATGAGGTTGCAATGCGAAGAAAGGGACACGTGTTTCCATTAAGGACATTTGATCGAAGGGTTACAACTCCCAAGGCATCTAGTTTTCCTAGAGCTGTAGGAGGAATGAGCCCCCACAAGTCTAAAACCAGGGAGTCCAAGAGCAAAGCAGACGAGTAAGGTCCTCAACAATCTGTGTTGCTAAACTTGCTATCCAAACATGGTCCGTCCCGGGCACGGCTCATTCTTGACCGGGCACGCGGACAGAGCACCGGGCTTAGAAAATGGATTGTATATTGGATAGCGGCTGTAAGTGCATAATAACCTATATGTAGGGTAGACGCTGTACGTCACAGCAAAATGAAACTTAAGAGGGAACCATAAGTACCAAATAAATACGTACTCATGTAAAAGCTAAACAATGAACGCACTAAAACCCAGAGTCACCAAGTAAATCAGCCTAAGTGCTTCCTCAGTTTCAAATTATTAGCTATGACTATTGAATTTTTTAGTTAATTTACAAAATTATTAGATAAAAATTCAATAAAAATTTATTTGGTTTTAGTACAAAATTATGATGATTGTAAGTTCGTAACCAATTAAAAGGTATTAGTAATTATTTAAGAAAATCATATAAATTTGAATTTTAGATTTCACAAATTAACTAAAAAATAGTGAATAAACATCTATAATTCTGAAATGGTGCACAGTAAACTAAATAAAAGTACTACTTAGTCTGTTGCCAAAATTGGAGATTGATATTCTTTTTTGGTCTGTTTAACATTAGATAAAAAATAATTTAATAAGATCCGAGTAATTAATTGAACTTTAAAATATATTAATATTCTACTCGTTAATATTTCGAATCAAAATTTTAAACGAGCGATCTTGAATCGAGTCCGAATCATTTGGTTCTATTTACCTTCTTAAATCATATGAAAGTTTGTCTGTCAATAACTTATTTTAAAATATCGTAAACCTTATTTATTACCTTAGGCAACTTATTTAATAAGCTGAAATATATTCTATTTGGTGCAACTATTTTTTAGTCGCTTATTATGGGAACAAACTATGTTTTGTTTTACAAATTAGCTGAAAATGTTTACTTGAAATACGGAATAAACACTAATACGTAGAGAAGTACATATTGGCCAACCCTTTTATTAGTGCAACAAATGTTTAACTTAATTTATAAATTATTTAAAATAAGTTGAAACAAAAAATTTAAAAACATCTTCTTTTTTTTAAATGGTAAGTTGCAAACCAAGTAACCGAAGTCTTAAGATGCGTCTGAAGGATAAATGAAAAGATCATATCAAAACCTTAGCAATCGTCATTCTCAGGCTTCCTCAATATACACTGAAATTAGGGGTGTATACGAGGAACAAGGGAAGCATAAAATGGCCTGGGTTGCGTCGATTTTTTAAGAATTCAGTCCAAAGGCCAATAAAAAGAGGTAAAAACTTTCCAAAAAATTTTACAGGGTTTTTTTTTTGTGGAATGGATGGAGAGATGAGTATAATTTACATATTTTTTCTGGGTTTATTTGGGAATTATTTATTAGCTGAATTTTGATAGTGAACAATGTTGGTTTGTAATTAGGTTGTCTAGAAGCATTTCTCAATATTTCTGTAGACATTAGCCCCTGTACTTTGTGAGCAGAGTTTGGCTTCAAAGCTTTGAAGTACTGTATTTTGTGGTCATGCATGGTTATTTGGGGAAATATATAATATTGGGCTGATTTTGATAATTAATTATGAGCTAAAACTTGTTTCTTGTACAAAAAAGAAGTTTGGATTAGATATTTAGGTATTAGTCTTATGACGCATCAGTCTTCACATTTTGTAAAATATTATCCCAGTAACTGTACGTGAAATTGAAGGTAGAGAACTATTAGATCTTTTTGTAATACAAGGAGAATAAGATATCTACCGGTGTAAGATTTACACTACTAGGTAGGTGCTTATATTGTCAAAATGTAAGCATCAGAAGGGGATCTTGTTTTTTTTCTTCTACATTTTGACTTATAAAATGTATTGGCCTTCATCATCCGGAAGATGCACTTAAGTTTTGATAAAAAAAAAAAAAAAAGCCTCATACTCCTTTGCTTTTTTTACTTTCTTTATCTTTGATAAAGTATCTCCCTCATATATATATATATATATATATTTATTTACATTGATAATCATATCATAACATCTACATCATTTTTGTTCTTTTTTTATTTGAACAAATGTTGACTTCCATCTTCATGACTTGTGGTGATTTTAATTGATGCAAACAAGCTCTTCTTTCATTTGCATATTTTGTTTTCTACGGTCATTGAGCTATTTTTTGAAATTTGAGCACAGTTATTTAAATTAAACAAGTTTTACTTAGTTTGAACTTGATATTTAAATAAGTCGAAGTTGAACTCATTCGTGAAAGTTCGGTCCATCTACACTTCATAAAATAGTAATGTAGAATGAGCATTTTTTCAAGCTTGAGTTGAGTTGTAAACTAGTGAGCTCTTTGCTAACGCTCAAGTTATTTAACGACCACTCGCACAAACACCAAATTCATCTTCATTGTCTTCTGATTACTTGTCCATCGGGGCTATCACGAGCAACCACCAAAAAGTGGTTGTGAAATCAGTCTGCTGCTATTGATTTCAAATATCACTATTTTTGAAAATAATCCAACTACTGTGCTTAATAGATATACATTTTGCCAAATTTCAACTTTCATGAATAGGAATAATCCTGCACTTTTTTGCCAAGGGGGTTGTGCAGCAAAACAGAGTGAAGATATGTCTTGCACTTCATAATTACTCCATAAGTTAACAAGCATCTATTGTAGTCTAACATTGAACAAATATTTCAAAGAAAACCATTTGAATCTTGCGTACAAAATCAAACATAAACAATTTAACATTCTTGTAACTGACAAACTTGGGGCCATAGAAAATTAATTCCAAAGAATATTGTAACAACAATTGGTATAATGAGTAAGAACTTTCAACAGGCCCATTAGTTTCCTTTATTGGAACTTCGCGTGACCCGTCCAGGAGATTTCACTTGTGAAATTGGCAACTTTGAATTACTACTAGTACGTGTCTATGTGTGAACCTTCTAGTAGGTTCTTCCATTATCTCTTCATCCTGAATTGCTTTTCGTCATGCTATTACGAAGAGCACTGCCAGTTTCAACTACAGATCGTTCTTGAGTTACACGTTTTAGTTCCAGATTTTCTATCCACGGTAGAATCTTCACGGGAGTCCAGTCGCGGACTGGATATTGTTCCAATGAGGCATTTGCTCTCTGTTGATTTCCCTGCCCCGAAATTGATTCCAAGGGATCAAAAAGGAATATGGAAAAGAGTGAAGAATCTGAAATGGTGGGAAGGAGAAAGACTAGGTCCAGGACTCAGCTGGCAGTAAATGCTCTTGATTTGGACGGTGGAAACAAATCTGAAGCCGAAGGTAAAAACGGGTATGTGATTAGAACTTGAGGAAAAGGGGTGTAAATAACAAAAATGGAAAGAGTAATATTAAGTTAGTGAAAGATTCTGTTTGTAAATAGTGAATGAGTAATATTGCTTTCTCCATTTTTGTTATTGTCACCCCTATGCCTCAAGCTCTACCTTGAAATTACGAACTCGTCCTTTCTTCAGTTCAAATTTGCTTTCACAGTCCAAATCAGAGGCATTCACTGTCAGTTGAGTCATGTAACTAGTCGATCTTTCTCCTTCCAACCATTTCAAGGTCTTCATGTTTATCCATATTCCGTTTCAATCCCCTCAAGTCAATCAATTCGGGGAAGGGTTTGAGGCAAAGGGCAAATGCATCGGTTCGAAAACGTTCGGGTCCATGACCGGGTTCCCGATGACAGATTCTGTTGTGGATGAAATGCTCTGGAACTAAACCTGTAATTCAAGAATAATCTAAAGAAATGGGCAACTGGTAATTAAGAGCAAGCCTAATAAGCAAAAACAAAGAACAATTATGGATGAATAGATTGTTGAATAACCTTCTAAACGAGTCAAGCGTAGGGCCTTATTGGGCTTAGTTGATGTTTTCTTGCCCCAAACGATGAGTGACATCCTCAATCACATGAAGAAAGTTGTCGCTTTAGTGTGTCAAGCTTGCCTTGATTCTGTCATGAATATGGTTTGGGACACTTGTTTTGTTAGGCAGAATTGTTAATTATTTTGTTCAGTCCATCAAGTCACTTATGTATATCCTCTAGAACTTTTCTACGTCCAGCTTCTGCATTGATATTTCCTTGAAGCTTTAGATATACAGACCTTAGTTTTCTCATTTATGATAGATACAGAACATCCAGTTGGACGTACGATCCTCTACCACATGCAGCACCTTCAAAGATGTCACGACTTTTGATGATCTCAGCAACTTCCACACACAGATTCAGCCACACTCATCTCAATATCTTCCAGCACTGCAAAAAGTAGTTTACCATATCAATGAGTCGATAAATGCCCAAAAAACAAATAAAATTTGCAATAATTATATCGGACAACAATGGCATTTCTCCCAACAAAAATATATGGAAGTATCTGTTTTATATCAATACTATACTTGGGTGAAAGAAATACATGCCAATTAAAGAAAACAATTAACAAAGTCAAACATGTCATATATCACTAAGGAAAAATCAATACTCTCTTCGTTCTAAATTAAATTTGACTATTGACTTTTCTCAATTACTTTATTTTAAAACTCAAATTCGACATGAATCTATTTGATTTTTTATGCAAACAATTACTCTATTTAAATAAGCACTAAGACCTTTTGCACCTCTTCAAAAAATTACAAATATTGTAACTAACTAAAAAATATTAACAATCACTTAAGGAAATTATATGAATTGAATTTTAAGATTTCAAGCAAACTAACTAAAAACGAGTAAATATATAAACATCTAGGTCCTTACAAAATTATTTGGTAGACTTATGCAATTAATTACTATGATGTCATAGAGATGAATTTGGTGTTCGTAATATAGCCATATGTAGTAAAAATCAAAACATAACTAATTTTGAAATAGATGGAGTATTAATTAGTACTCTTCCAACACTTAATTGAATCTTTTAAGCTGTTGTAAAGAAGTTGATAACGTCACTCGTTGAGTGACCAACTTTATTGACGTTTTGGTCCAAATTAGAATTTAAATTGTTGACTCTAATCCTAATTCGAGCCGTCTTCATCAAACCCTAATCGAAAAGGATGAGTTGTATAAAACCCTAATCTAAAAGGAAGAGTATTGTAAAACCCTAATTGAACAATTACACGGACTACGGAGCACAATCTTTTGTGTGAAGCTATGCCCCTATTTGCACTCAACTGCTTACGCCTCAAACTACTTGAGTCATAGTGTTTAGACCTACCAAATGTTTGGGCTAGGCCCAATTAAACAATTGCATTCACAACTTTATCTGGGCGCAAGCCCTTATTTATATTTAAGATTGACCGACATCGTATAATTGGAGAGTGCTTGTTTGATAGCCTAAATTTTGAATTTTGGGGCTTTATTCCGTGTGGGCTTATGTATGGCAACCCAAACGTACAACCCAAACACAAGCATAACATTATGCGTAACTTATTTAATAAGTTGAATTTTTTTGTTTGGGCATGACTTTTTTAAAAATGAAATAAACTGTTTTGTTTTACAAATAATCTGAAAATGTTTATTTTAATACTTCAATAGGTTATATACTATGGAGAAAAACACATGTTAGGCCAATTTTTTTTATGGTTAATGTACCATAATGTTGTATTCAATTTATAAATTATTTAAATAAGCTAAAACAAAAAAAAAAAATACTCTTAAATTATTTTTCTTTTTTTTAATATACTATAAATTGTGGTTAAATAGCCAAATATATATATATAAATCATAGCGACCGCTACCTCAATATGAGTTTAAATTTGTTGTCCCAAATGTTATCACTGTCCAATCCAACAATTGTATTTCATAAAAAATTTACAATTAATTTTTATAGTTAATAAATTTAAATATAATACAACTATTAAATTAAATTGGGTTGACCTCAATATGCTTCAAATTTCTTACTCATATACACCAAATACATCTTCCTCATCTTCTAATACTTCCTATCAAAGCTACCACAACTTATTGCGTGCATCTTCTAAGGACACATTTGTTACGAACGTTCCTAACTTAGTAAATTACGATTTACAGGTTAAATTTAACTTAAAATTTTTATTAAAATTATATTTAAAATCTAAATTTAATTTTTTGAACTTAGATTTAATTTACCAAATATATATATATATATATTGCATTTGAGTTTATAATTTTCAAACGCCACCACCAAATGAGCTCTAATACTTACTGATCAAAACAATCACAACTTATTGCATGCGCAGGGTAAACTATACTATAGACTTAGGGTATTCACACATAATTTATTATGAAATTACTTAATGTGTGTGATTGGTGAATTACTGCATACACCGGGTGATTTATTTTGTGCGCATCTTTAATCGTGCCCACCATTATATATATA
>JAUMHB010075457.1:2033-12718 GCA_032359685.1 Pittosporum tobira | reverse complement strand
TGTTAAACCCTTAAATTTCACCTACTCGATTTATGCCCTAATCGATCTATTTGCGATTTACTTCCGTTTGTGAAATTTGGAAACCCTTGTCAGGGCATGTGTGTTTGTGAATTTAATTTCGAGATATATTGTTTGGATCGAGGTATTAAACTTAAATTATGATTAATAACCTAGTTTATTCTCCATCATTTGTTTCTATGTATGTTATATTGCGATTAACTTCAGCTTATAAAATTGGGAAATGCTTGTCCAGTGTAGGTGTTTGAAGCTCAAAATTTTTGTTGAGTTCAATTTTGGATTATATTGCTTGATTGAGGTTTTAAAATGCAATTGTGTAGAACCGTCATAGTACATTTGGGTACATCCAGTATGGTGTTATTGTCCTCTTTTGCTTTTTGAGAAAGTCGTTTGCTGTTTCTTACTTGCTTCTATGTATGTTACGTTAGTGAAAATTATGGCACCGATATCTATATTTCTAACTAGTTTTGGGGTATGGACTATAGAATAGAGCTACTTTGGACTAATAGAGGCTGACATGTGTTCATCACATCTCTATTGGAAGTTTTTGTCGAATAGGTCTGACGTCAATTGGTTTCATGAATTTACTCTGGGGTTTAAACAAGGATTAAATAACCATTGTAATATTTAATTCTCGTATGTTATGAGCTCAAGCTCGCAGCTATTGCATTGTCCTAGTTCATGTCATTCTATCGGGTTATGTTTATTATCTATACTGTAGTCTTTCAGTATTGTGTCTACTCTTGAGCTTATATTGTCTGTGTGTTTCGAACAGCTTCATTGTTTTCCTTTGGGATATGTTTGTCTGCAGTGAGAAGGATGGGATTGTACAATTTCTATTTTTTTTAGTACATCATGACATTGTAATCCTATGACTAATCTTTGGATTAAAAGTGATTAATATATTATGAACGTAGAAACAAACAAAATAACTTTAGGTTCTTTCTTGTATAACTCTGTTTGTTTACATTTTCTCTTAAAGCAAAATGGTATTGCATTGTTTTTGCTGGTTTTTATGTTAAAATATTGTGCAACAGTTTAACCACTTCATCCATTAGGAAAATGAACTTCAAAAATGTCAAGGTGCCAAGTGGTGGTGCAGCTTCTGCTTTAATCAAGTTTGGAGCTATTGCCGGGCTCAGCTTGTATGGAGTTGCCAACAGTCTCTACAATGTGGATGGAGGGCATCGGGCCATTGTGTTTAATCGTTTAGTTGGTGTGAAAGATAAGGTTCCATCCTCTTAATTCCCTGTATTTTGATTGTATTATTTGGATTAACCTGCTCCTCTTACATCGTTTCCCAATTCATCTTTCTGTTATTTATTGTTTTCCCATTCTTGTTTCTTATTGGTATTAATTTTATGATTCCCCATTTTATAATGACATCGGATTAGGTGTTAAATGATAGTTTGTTTCTTATTTTACAATACCATTTACTTGTTGAACGGTAGGTTTATCCTGAAGGAACACACTTGATGGTCCCTTGGTTTGAAAGGCCAATCATTTACGATGTTCGTGCACGTCCTCATCTAGTGGAGAGCACTTCTGGTAGCCGGGACCTGCAGATGGTAATTTTCTCTTTGTTTCTTGAAAATTGCCTGAACTCTATTTTTGCTCATTTTTGGGAATTGATATTCTTGGAAGTTATTTTGAATACCATGCAATAATTACGTTGATGGCATACCCATAAAGATTTTTCTTTTTTCGGTTCTAGATCTTACAGAACCTATCAGTGTGATTCCATTTAACAATATATGTTGTGACCCTTGGATTTACCCCTGTTGCCTTTGTAGATTATCACTTACTACGGTTTCTTTTAATCCCTCTGTTAAGTGTGTGCGACTGTGCGTCTCACTCCATGTGTGCTTGTGCTATGACTTAGTTATTTTTGCCCCATGTGAGCCTTTCTCATTTGAAAGAAATGGAATCGACGGCAGTTGCACGTATGAGTAGTTCTAGGGGTCCCAAAAAGTGTCCCAAATGATATGGCATCACTACATTGGTTCACTAAATTTATAATTGGCTATTCGATGATACATCACTCGGGAACCTTGCATTATTTTATACTAGAATATTAATTTCTTTATAGAAGAGAAGTTGGTAAGAATAAGATTATATTTATACTGCAAATAGAAGTTTCATCTATTAATAGGACTCTTGTTCATAGACAATAATTATTGATAAAAGAAAAATGTCATTCAAGTCCCATGAATTTAGGGATAGAGGAAACCAATTACTGCTGTTAAAATCAATTATTTATTTATTTTTGTAAGTTGTGACACAGCTTCACCAAAACTGTTAACAATTTGTGCATGCTTTATAAAACACACACGTGCGCACATATATACTATATGTATTAAGCGTTATATATGCTGCAGGATCGTTATAAAATGAAAGCAATTATTTGATAGACATATACAGCAGGCACACATCAATTCTATCGCTGTGTTTATTTATGATGTATGCATTGTAGATCTTATGATTTTAATTGTACCATAACAGAAGTGTTAGTACCGTTACTTTTTTGAATGTGGTTTTTATTTTGGTTTGCAGGTCAAAATTGGTCTTCGAGTTCTTACCCGTCCTGTGGCAAGCAAATTGCCAACAATCTATCGAACTCTTGGTGAGAACTATAATGAAAGAGTCTTGCCTTCAATCATTCATGAAACCTTGAAAGCTGTGGTGGCCCAGTATAATGCTAGCCAGCTGATAACTCAAAGAGAGGTTTGCTGATTATTCTATCTATATTTCAGTTCACCTTGCTGATAACACGTAGTATGGCACGGTTTAAAATCCATACCCTTTGATAGGAAAGGGGATAAGTAAAATGAGACGGAGGGAGAAACTGTTACTCGTCTTTCCTGGTAGAAGATTAACTTCATATGCTGAGAAAATCAAAATACTGTTTGATTATACTCCCTCCTTAAGAATCACATTTGCACAATTTACATACTCTAGAGACATACTTTTTGTCCCATGTTAACCCTAAAACTTTTTACCTCATTGTGCCTGTTTCTGTCTCTTTCCCCTTTCCGCCTTTCCCTCTGAATACACGAGCAAGATCACTGTTGTTCCCTGAAGGTGAAACATGTATTCGTTAGTTAAACATATATAGGTGGAAAATATGATATATGCATGGCCATTACTTCTGTAGAAAAGAGTGTGTGTGTGTGTGTGTGTGTGTGTATGTGTGACGCGTGCACACACACACATATATATATACATATATTGCACACTTCTTGGTCTGCCGCTATTATTAGCTCTCTTATAAGAAGGGTCAACTGTATTATCACTGTGTGTGCTTCACAAACTTCTAATTTTTAGTCGCACATGAACTAAAAGGGAAGATTTGTATTACAAGTGCCTCGTTCCCTTATAGTAGTAGATCGGGTCTCTATTCTAAGTTTATGAGTTTATGTATTTAAGTTTCAAGTTGATGTTAGAAATTATATGTAATTGATTTTCTTGCAATCCATGTATTTGTGTAGGCTGTCAGTAGGGAAATACGAAAAATTCTTACTGAGAGGGCAGCTAATTTCAACATTGCACTTGATGATGTGTCCATCACAAGCTTAACTTTTGGAAGGGAGTTCACGGCTGCCATTGAAGCTAAACAAGTGGCCGCACAAGAAGCTGAGAGGGCGAAATTTGTTGTGGAAAAAGCTGAGCAAGACAAGCGAAGTGCTATTATCAGGGCACAGGTCAGTGAAACTATCCATTACAATTCGGATCCTGATAAATATCTGTATATAAGTTTTTGTGTGTTGTACGTCTGACCTTGGTGTCATCAACTGAGATGATAAATATTTTTGATTGTACCTGCCAAGCCAATGTTGTCCATTATTTTGAAAATTATGGGGTCCAATTAATAATCCAGCTAGAAAAACAACTATATTCAAGTAAATTTAATTTAGTTTCCTGGTTGGTTAGGGTGGGGTTTGGGCTGAGCCATGTTACTAATTTTCCAATTGAAGTATTAACACCTTCAACATGAAATTTCTGTCCTAAATTACCAGTAAATGCTTAATGCTTTATATGCCCCCAGTTAACGCACCCCTTTAACCCTTTTACTCTCTTCTGGTCAACAGGGTGAGGCCAAGAGTGCATCACTGATTGGTCAAGCTATTGCCAACAATCCAGCATTTATCACACTTAGGAAAATTGAAGCTGCAAGAGAGATTGCTCATGTTGTGTCTAACGGCTCAAACAAAATCTACTTGAATTCTGGTGATCTGTTGCTCAACATTCAGGGGGTGGATTCAAGTGCCAAGAAGTAGATGGACAAGGTTAAACTTCTAGCCAAGTTTCATCTTTTGTTCAATCCTCGTGGTTAATGTGGGGGGGATGTCTCATAAAATTCTGCAAACTGAAAGATTAATCTTTTTTTTCCTCCCTGAAAGCTCTGCGGGCATTTAATTAGGTTGAAAATGTTTCTTAATGTCTTCCTTAATTTTTTTCTTTTCTCAGTTTCCTGTTGGTAATCAAATCTCCTATGGAATTTCTTTAACGCTATTGCTTGGGATCTCTCTGGTCTATGTGATTCTGAAGTGAAACTTTCTCGCCCTAGAAATGTTTTTTTTTCCCGTAAATACTTCTTTGTTGCAAATAATAGAATAAGAAAAATACTTTTTGCATGGTTATTTTTTATTTTTTATTTTTTTTGGGTACATCAGACAATTGGTTGGTTATATTGGTTTGTCATGTCCCAGTATACATTCTGCACATTCTTATTTAAGCAAACTCAGCAAGTACACAGTACCGAAAAGAGGAAACAGTATGAAAATCTGTCAGAGTGAATAGAAGGTAAAACTGTTTTAAGTCACATTTTAATTACTGTATTAAATAAAGGGACATCATTTTATTTCCCTGTACATAGTTGTACTCGATGATTGCTCGTGCATTATTATTGTTTTTGTTCCTTCTTCCTTTGTTTTCTTCTTCTACATATGTTGTTACACGGTGCTTCGATTTTCAATTTTTCCTCATTTTATTCGCGTACATTTTCCACGCCGAGTCAGGTTGGTGTCACTTTACTTTTCCTGAAAGTGCACCTCGTTACTATCGTGCCAACTCCAAATGCTTGGTCCGCTTGTTGTTTTCAAAAATAGGACCGCTATAATTTTTTAATTGAAATTTTTTTTTTCAAAAAAAGGAGAGGGGTTTGTGAAATGACATTATTCAATATATAGGCAAATGATGATATGGGAAAATAAAACTTTCATATAAGAAAAACAAAATTACTATTTCCACTTAATTTTCTTATCTTCTTTTCCTATCTGAAAACGTGAGGGGAACCATCATCGTTTTCTGGTAAACAAGATGAATTTCCAGTTTTGCAAAAGTCGGTCTTGAGTTTGTGGTGCTTTAACAAAGTTATTGAAAAATCAACGCCGTGAGAATCTAAGCAAGTTGGTTACAAATTACTTACTAGGATAATAAACGACTGGTATTGGTCACCTGTGACGACATATATATTTGAAGCAAGTTGCATTGTTCCATATTTGCACGAGGTGGAATTTTAGTCAGGGTGGTCCATCATACGTAGTAGTACAAGAATTTGTTATATAGACATGAATCAGTATTTGATTAAAACTCATTGTGACATTCGAACCTGAAGCCATAATAAAACAACAAAATTAAGTGTAGAATTTTGACTAGGGGTTTCACATTTTGCTCTATACGGTCGTTGTCGGCATCACAGTGATGATTACTACTCCGATCGCCATGTACTCGGACTCCTAACTTGACATTAAAGTTTTATTTTGATTTTTGACTTATTGATGTCTATTGGTACTACTGTTTTTTTCTTAATTATATCTTCTTTAAAAACAATTCAAATATACTACGCTTGTATTCGTAAAATATATTACTGCTCGCAATTGGACAGAGTGACGAAAAAAAAATATGGTAAAAGCGAAAGAACACAGAGTCTCCTGTTCCTTCCATCCTAAAAGTTGACATAATTTTAAGTGGGAAAAAAAAAGTTTGGATTAGTATTTTTAACAAAATAATGTTATTTTGTTATATATTTTAAATACAATAATGTTATTTAAAAATATTAATTATGCAATATTTTAAGATATAATATATCATATTTTCCATGTCTTGATTTCAAAATTTCAGTTGAATTGATTATTTTTAATTTAAAAATTCATAGTATAATATTATTTTATAAGCACTGTTTTAAAAATTTCGTCTAATACCGATTAATCATTGAATTAATCATGGAAGGTTCTCTACCGCCTAGATAAATTGAGCGTCTATTACCGATTAATCATTGAATTAATTATGAAAGGTCCTCTACCGCCTAGCTAAATTTAGCACCTATGACCAATTAATTTTTGCAAATGTCCGATTAGTGTCCCATTAAGACTGTTTACACACTAGGCATTCTCTCTATCGCCTAAGTCCACCTAACAATTTTTTGAATACTATTTATAAGTATACACGGTCCAATTATAGCTACAAAAGATTATATCAATATATGAGTAACGGAGGAGCTCCTAAATTTAGTTATATATGATGTGTCATCGTTATATTAATTAATCTATTTAATATTACATTATTGTCATTATTTCAAATTTATTATTTGTCGTTATTTGTCATTAATATGATGTGTTTGAAACAATTTATTTTATTTTAGATTATAAATTATTTCTTAATTAGTTTTTTTTTGAGTTAAAAAAAATACTTATTGACTAATTTTTTAAAATAAATTGATAATATTATTATAATTAATCTATAAAAAATTAATTTTAAAAATAAATTATAACCAATTTCAATAATTAAAACCAATTTCATACGGGGAAGGACAATCAGAATCAATGGACTTATGTGAACGTCATGCTATTGTCACCCAAAGTTAACAGCTTCCTCCGTGCTTCGTTGGATCTGACGTCATCGTATTATTCAATTGAACTACGGCGACAAAAAGAGATAAGATGGGGTGGAAATTATCGATGCCAGGTGGCGGGACCGCCCCATGTGGTGAAGTCATACCGCACGGCGGGTGACGTGTGATTGAAGCCAAACATGTCGTTTAGCTGACGTTCTCATTGCGCAACCTCCACGAGCGGATCTTTCGTCTTCTTCCATAAGCCTTGTAGTTAGCCCATGCCGATGCATGTGCCTTGTGTTCTCCGCAAATGGCATACGATTTTTTTGGATTATTCGAGATTTTTCGAAGAAGTGATATTTGCATTTTGAATTTCTTCCTTTGTAACTTATCGGGTTATCTTCTTTCAAGGTAAAATTACATAATTCCGTTATCAGTAAAAAATTGGGAATTATTATTTTTTTATTAAAAAATATTTATATTTTTATCATTAAATTTTATTTTTTAAATAATACAAACTTGTATTAAATCTGATTATCCAAACCTAAGAATATTGTAGACCTTCGTCTAAATTCTATTTAAGTACAAAATTATTATCTATCGTCTCGATTTAACACTCTAATATAAATGAATTAATCTTTTTATGTGTTAAAAATTGTCATACCTAAATCCCTCCTAATGATTTTTAAACAATTGATCTATCAAAAGACATGTTAATTAAATATTTATGCAACAGTGTTTTAAACGACCGGAAATAATAGTTTTCTAAACGACCGAAAATAAGTTTTAATAATTTGTGAGCCACAAGTATTAGTAAGTTGTTTTTAATGAGAGAAAGTGTTAAGATAATTTAGACGTCTACATTAAAATTATTTAAAATTAAAGGTGTCACAATTAATATAAAACATTTTAAAAACGAAAATGGTGTATATATTGTGGGTTGAAGAGTACAATGAATTTAGCAGTTAGAACATGCAGAAGTATCTCTTGCACAAAGCTTAGTCAAAACTCAAAAGATAAAATCAGTTTAGTTTAATCTCTGGCCACGTAATTAAGAATTGAAGTTTAATTTGCTGTGCAAATTTAAAGTAGACAAAGACCATAATAGTCATTGATTCTAGAAATTGACCCGTCCCGCCCCGCCCCGCCCAACCAATTTCCCAAGAGAAATCATTCGGACCAACAAAATCAATTTTAATATAATAGAATACCACCTGTCTATCTTTCTCTCCTCCTCCTGTTTCTCTCTCTCTGTGTGTGTTTGTGTGTGAGAGAGCAAAACAGGGGCAGAGGAAGTTATGAAGTCATTTTCAAGTGGGACGTATACACCAAAAATGGTGACATAATTAAACGTAAGCCACACGGGCCCCTCCATATGTAATGTACCGCGTAGGAAACCTCCAACTGCCCGTTGACGCCCGACTCTGCCTCGCTCCCTCCCTTTCTCTCCCTCTCTCTCTCTCTCTCTAAATATCATCTCCTTCACACCCTCTCTCTATATATATTCAGCTCTCCCCCATATATTAATATAAACTCTCTCCCTGTATCTACATCTATACATATAAGTCTCTATATTTTTCATATATACAAAATGCAAGAAGCACTTCCTTATAAAACATGGACATCATTTCCATTGAATCGTAAAGATACAAACCATGGTGATTCAAATATCAGAGCAGCAATCAAAGGTGATATGAGGCACATGGTGTCGGAGAACGCAGTCATCGTATTCAGCAAACGCGGGTGTTGCATGAGCCACGTGGTCAAGCATTTACTTCAGGGTCAAGGCGTGAATCCGGCCATCTATGAGATTGATGAAGAAGATGAGAACCGCGTTATCGAAGAGTTACAGAGGATCGACGGGAACCGTGATGGGTTGCATTTTCCGGCGGTGTTCATCGGCGGACAGCTGTTCGGAGGATTGGATCGGATTATGGCTACCCATATAACTGGAGAGTTGGTTCCTATACTAAAACAAGCTCGTGCCTTGTGGCTTTGAATTGATCAGTAGTAATCTTCTTTTTGTTTTTAATTAATAAGCATCTCGTGCTTAATAATTTTTCTTTATCTTTTATTCATTTTCTGTCTCAACGGTGGTTTGTGTGGAGGAGAATAAGGAAAATCCTGTAAATCTAATTTACTAGAGACTGAAAAAAAAAAAAAAAAAAAAAATTCCAAGAACTTGAAATTGTCACCGGATGTACACATTGACCGGTATACATTACAACAGTATGCAGACAATATATATTCAATATTGTTGCTTTATCTTCTCAGTCTCGGCTTTCTCTCGGACTCTCACAATTACATTTTATAATTATAATAAAATTAAAAAAAAATAATTTCCCCTTAATTTGTCTATCAGATAGTTGTATTCAGTAATGTAAACTGTGCAGACAAGATCTCTTTATCTCTCCAACCGTTGATTTTGCTTTTCGTGTTAGGATTTTTTTTTTTTTTGGACTTGGTAGTTTCCATTAGCTTTACTTGACCATGTTTATAACTCAAGTCAACATTAATTTGTAAATCAATAGAGCTGGAATTTTGGGAAATGGGTTATAGCTCGAGTCCATTTCAGTTCAAGTTCACAAATTTTCGATTATGAATTTTAAATTCTGAACACAAGTTATTCAAATTTTACAATCTTGAAAGAAAAAATAAAAGAAAAAAGCAAAACAAATCTTAAATTTTAACCATATTGATGGGGGAAGTGACCCAATGATGGATGACGTTGAGATTATTAGTACGATCCTCTGCCATTTCGCCCATGGTCACACCCCAAGGGTTTCATTTTATGACCCTCACTGCGAAATGTATGATCATGACAAGCACATATGGAAAACTAGCCATAAGTGAGACTTTTAAACGAGTTTTATTGAATTTTTAATGAGTTAAAATTAAACTCTTTTATAAATAATTTATAAATATTTAATTTTATCAATTTTTTTATTACACTAAGTTTTAAAGAAACCGAACTCGAATTTAACTCATTAAACTAAACAAATTTTTTTACCAAACGCAACCCGAACCTTAAATGAGCCGAATCTTAGCCACAAGTAACCTCGACCAATCCTTTATATCCACCTTAAAACTTTTTCAAATAAATAAATTAATTAATTAAAATTGAAAGATTTTTCTTTTTTGAACGTTCCAATATGATGGCAACACTTGTTCTTATGAAAAGTTTAATGATACAAAATTTCTAAAGTACATTTATTTTATCAAATATAACTATCACTTCAACTACTATTCTAACATTATAGTCTACCATTTCAATTATTATTCTATTATTTAAAACTAACAACATTATGACATACCACTTCAATTACTATTTCATTATCTAAAACTATAATATTATAAAAGACAATTTAGAAAATTTGCTCATAATTAAACACATTTTTAAAGATCTTTGACAAGTTGAAACTGTTTCAATTTTATTAGGACAAAGGGAATACAATTTTAGGCCTCAAACTAGATCATCTTCGTTTTTCTAATATATAATATATAATAAAATAATCTATAGATTTAGATTGAGGAACTAATCTTCTGCTCTTCTTCTAGCTCATATAAGAATACAAATTCTGATCAGTGTGTGTGTGTGTGTATATATATTCTCAAGAAGGCCACATCGTATGTACAACACAATAATGTTGAAAACTTCGTAAATTATAAAAACAACAAACAAATAGGTATCCCACAAGGCAGCCTTGGCCATGGATGTTAGGTCACAGATGACTAAAATGTATCTAACCATGAATCAAAGTCATCTGATAGTTTAGACTTGGATGTGGGGCCAAGGGAAGGGGACAGAAGAACATCAAGAGATGAAGCCTTT
>JAUMHB010075446.1:0-12718 GCA_032359685.1 Pittosporum tobira | reverse complement strand
ATATTTCTTAGTTATCATTTATCAAGTTACTGTTCTTATCAAGTTGTTACTCTTAAAGTTACTGTTCTTATCAAATTGCTACTGTTTTTGAAATTAGAATAAAATTATAACTCATACTATAAAAGAATATGATATTCTCCGTTTCAGAATAATAATAATAAAAATATTTTTTTTATTCTCTCCGTCTGTATCAATGATGCTCCTTTGCTACTTTATTCTGCTAAGTAAAATTGATTCCTTGACGGCTCTTAACAGCTTCAAAGTAGTACTAGACGGCGTATTTGCACTTTCCAGAGAATTGATCACTGTGCCAAAGATTCTACTTTTATTGATACATTACTTAAAGAAATCCGCTTCATAGCCCTGCATTTCCTCTGGCACAATATTCGAGAAACATAAGATAATTTGTTATTAGTAAAGTTGGATCTGGTATTTTACAAAAAATTAGACCAATAATCCATGAAAAGTATGAATTTTTAATTTTATAGTCTCAATTTTAATTATATAAATTTAGATTAAGTATTGAAATGATCTATATCCTTTTTATTTATAGATTAAAATAAATTTTTGAAACATCTTATTTCATTGAGTTCACAAATTATATTTTTTTCTTTTGCGAGTCAGTATATATAGTAGTTTTATAACGTAAGTTAAGTGGATTAATTTTGTTTGTAATTTTGTAACAATATAAGATACAAAAAAAATGACGACAGAACAAATTTTACATTATTTTTTTATAGTTTTTTATATTTGTAATATTTTTAAGACATTTAATTGACACAACATATTATGACAAATTTTTAGAATATTTTTTTTTTTATTTATTATATTTGAATTTGGTCAGAACTCCGGAAAGTTAAATAAATAACAAACAAAAAATAATAATTTTTCATAAACTTTATTAAAAATAAAAATTATAAGATATTTTTCTTCTTGAGTACTTGTTACATTGACAAAATATGAGTTTTGATAAATTAGTTTGAATCACTCCAAATTAAAAATAATAATAATAATAATAATAATAATAATAATAATAATAATAATAATAATAATAATAATAATAATAATAATATCAACCCAAACATTCATGTCAACCCAAACATTCATGTCAAGTACGAATTTTTTATTTTATTGTCTAAATATCTAAGTACGGACTTTAAAATCAAGTGCGCTGACTCTTTTTAATTTGGTATAAAAAATTGAACAAAGATAAAAATTGTATAATATGGATAAAATTTGTTTCTTAATATATAAAAATAAACTGTAAAATTAGAAGGGATTGTCATAGACTGCTTTACTAACATTAAAATTTAATGTCCAATGTAATTGTTTATTTCGATTTTCTCTCTAATTATTTTGGTGCATCACTGGAAGGAAAATGGACTAAAAGGGACATGATATTAGTCCAACTCATCAAAATAGTCAAAAGTTCTTTAAGTTTGAATTCTGCAGCAGTAAATACAGAGCCTTAGTACAGAAGAATTAACTAGGATTATTCAGATTCAAGAATCCTAAAGAGACTCAAAAGACAGTCAAACTTGTTAAATTCCGTTTTGAAAAGAATACTGTAATTATTAAAAATTTTAAAATAATTTTTTTTTTTTACTTAATAAGACAGAAAAAATTTAAACCATTTGAATTTTAAATAAATTCACATAAATAAATTTTTTATAAATATAAATCACATAATTTTATTAATATGTGTATTATAATATTTTTTAAAAATATTTTTTTATAAATTTATGATTTTTTTTTTTAAAGATGAGTAAATAAATCTTTTCATAATCCAAACCTAGATTTTGTAGGGAGTAATGTTTAACTCCTAACCTACGCATGAAAAATAGGAATGACATCTATGATCAATCGACCTATGGCCTATGTCCATCATCATGCTACCTTGTCACTGCAGAAGCAGTTGTTTTGGCTTATTGCAGCAGCTGCAGCGGCTCCTATTTTAAGGTCAATGGGAAAAATGAACTCTATTCGTACTTTGATTTTTAAAATAATTATTAAATTTTAAAAAAATTCAAATTAATTGTTTTATTTTAATTTTATTTTTAAACTAGTTACTTTACTTTAATTTTATTTTTATTCCATTATTTTTTAAAATTTTGTTCATATGAGTGTTAATATAGAGTCATTTTTAACATATAGTAATGACATGAAACTACATAATAACAACTAAAATTAAAAATTGAAATATCCCTACTATTCTATTTTTTTGTGCATCAAATTGAAAAATTATCATAGTTTTTCTTACCAAAACAGGACAATTTTTAATTTTTTTTTGTATAAATTAGAAAATCATCATAGCTCTTACTCAAAACAATCATATTTTTTTTGACGTTAAATTAGAAATCCATCATAGCTCAAACAACCAAAAATATCAAAACCAACAAACATATAAATAAAATATGATCCAAAAAAATATTTTTCATAATAGAATAAGTTACCCAAAAACAAATAAATAAATAAATATAAAAAATGGAAGAGCTACGATATTTTCTAATTTAATGCAAAAAAAAATTACAAAAAATTGCTTATTTTTATTTTTATTTTTGCATCAAATTGAAAAATCATCATAGTTCTCACTAAAATGGTCAAATATTTTTTGTAGGTGTTATTTTTGGATAATTTACTATGTTATGAAAAATACTTTTTCTATATCATATTTTGTTTATATTTTTGATAGTTTTGAAGTTTTTGGTTATTTGAATTGTGATGATTTTTCAATTTAATGTATAAAAAAAGAAAAAAAGGATGTTTTGGATAAGAGTTATGATGATTTTTTAATTTAATGCAAAAAAAAAAATTATTTGTTTTGATAAATGCTATGATAATTTTTCAATTTGATATAAAAAAATAAAAATAAAAAAAAAACAAAATAGTGAAGATTTTCTAATTTTTAGTTTAGGTTGTTATTATGTGATTTTATGTTATCGCCATGTCAGTATATGTGTTAAAGATTATCATTTGTCAACATTTATATAAACGAAATTTAAAAAAATAATGAAATAAAAATATAATTGAAGTAGAATAACTAATTTGAAAATAAAATTAGAGTAGAATATCTAATTTTTTTTTTAAATTTAATAACTATTTTAAAAATCAACGGTGATGAAAAAATATTTTTCCCATCGGTCAATGACTCAATGGTGCTAATAAATAAGATGTAACTTTTTTTAGATTCCACGGAATATTCATCTTATTAAAAATTAAAAGAAACTTTTAATCTTTTATTGCTGTCGTCCTCTCTCCCAAAAGGTCGAAAGAGGACTCTGAATATTTGCCAGTTTGACCAAATGGGTTCCATTTAAAGTTGATCCTTACTTCAAGAATAATCAGAAGTTCAATTTCATTATCAAAAGACTCAAAATCACCATGTGGACCAAACCATTAAAAGCACCAAAATTGGGATATCAATTGGGAAATTCATTCGTTTCATTACGAAAATTACCATAAGAAGATATTTTCAACAAACATTTACATAAAAATGAAAATTCTGATGAAATTAAAAATTAGTATGATTATAATCAAGAATCATGTAACCAAATTACTAGTATTAAAGTCAAATTTAATGGAGTTAACACCTAAAACTCATCCCCCGCAGCACAATTACATGAAAGAATTCTCCTACCCCTTTAGTCAAGAAACAAGCCCCTACACTACACTTTGTGAGACTCGTTTAAAGTTAACTCGATCAAAACTTCTTTTCCAAGATTGCCCTTTTTACCAAACTGAAAATTGCAAAAAGCAATTTTAGTCAAGCATGAAACACTATAGTTTCCAGCATTGGCGAAGAAAAGATCATGACAGAAAACCATAATTTTCTGTTACCCTTGTAAAATCTTCAATCTTCAAGATTAAAAGATGCAGACCCAAAACTGCCCCTCGAAGTTCATCACTGTGACCTCATCAAGAAAATGCTGAGCTCTTGACCCGGGCACTCATCCGGGTTGATAAGATGGAAAGACTCCGAGTCAGCCCCACCCACCATACATTCATAGTTGGCCCTCATGTACATAAGTTCCCCACAGCCATCCGGCCCGGATCCGAATCCAGAAGGAATAACACCCGCTCCAACAGTCATGGACTGCATGGTCTTAAGCATGAGACGAATTTGCTGTGTGGCCTTTCTCCTAACGGCAAAACCGATTTTCCGACCGTTGCAAAACATGGTCCAAACGGGGACCGAGTGGAGAGGGCAGAAGCTGAGTTCCGACTCGGCCGAGTCGCCGCACTCGAGTGCGATTCGGACGAGTCCGCAGCGCAGTTCTTTGACAAAGAGGTGGGTGGGTATGGAGAGCTCGAGGAGGAGTGAGGGTCTGACGGACAGGCGGTCGTGCTGGACGCAGAACCAGACGTGGCCACGGCGTTGGCCGAAGATGGTGCCGATCACCATTGTCTTGGAAGGGCGCGGCGGAGCCACTGGGGCCATGGGGGTTTCGTCGGCGGTGTGGGTCGACGAGTTTGAGTCTTGGTCTTCTTGGGTGTTTTGGGTTCTTGGGTCTTCGACGATATCGTCGCGGAGGGAGGTGCTTAGGCGTTTCTTGGTTGTGGTGGCGGCGGGAGTAGTGGTGGTGGCGGCGGAGGGGCTGAAACAGGGGAGGAAGATACGACGGAGAGATTCGATTTTAGTCATGGTTTGTCCCAGAATGAAAGTCAAGAAGGATAGATCGAGGGAGAAGGATGGGGGCTGATTGAAAGATTATTTTTCGGTTATTCTGGAAAACAAGATTTCGGAAAATGTGGCATCCGTGGGTGATATATATATATAAAGAGAGAAATGGCGGGAAAAAATATAGCCGTTAATGGGGTGATAAATCTATCTTTAAATTGCTTTGGTCTTATCTTGAGAGGAGACACAAATTCAATAGTTTCAGAACCAGTAGTGATGAAAAAGGGCTGAATGGAGCCAGGGCTTCCAGTACTAAAAACTTAGGCTTGCAGAGCAGTGACGCTAAAAATAGTATATACAGTTGGATTATTGTTTTTATTTATTTTTTTAATTTCCCTTTTTAATTTTATGATTATGGAATTATTTGACACAATTTATTTTAAAATAAATTATAATTTATTTATTAATTAAATTTTTTTTGAGTTAAAAAAAATACTTATTGATTAATTTTTTAAAATATGTTGATAATATTATTATACTTAACTTATAAATTTTTTTAAATTAATTACAAAATAATTAACTTTTAAAAATAAATTATTTTCAATTTTACCGGAACAAACCAAATAGGCCCTATTAATCCTTTTCTATTGGTTGCACTTTTAACCATGAAAGCCCCGATGGACTACTTTTTCTTTTTTGATGAAAGATGAGCAAAAATATTTTATATTCCGTTTCCAACTAGTCTTCCATAAATATGTAACGAAAATTATTTTTATATTAATTTAAAATAAAATAATATAAAATAGTTAAAACGTAATTGTATGAAAAATCCTTGTCGAGCTCCTCCTCAGCCCCCCACCCCTCACCCAGAGATGCACATAAAATTTGAAAATTAATGTCTGATTAAGGCTGTTCTGATTCTTAAACCGATTAAGACCAAATAAGACTTTCAAAAGACTAAAAAAACTCAACATGTCGCTATATTAGGAGAAATACTTACCTAAAGATTGGTCTGGTCGGTGTTAGTTTTTTGACCGATCTTGGTTAAAGCCCAACTTGGGCCTAAGTCTGAGTTTCAACCGATCCTAAAATCTTATGAAAAGTATACATAAATTATCAAGTATTATAAAAATTATTCTTTTTGTTTTTAATACTTTTTTCATAAAAATTATTAAGTATTAGTAAAAATAAGTCTATAAATACATAAATTACTAATTATATAAAGTAAATAACTATGTGAAATAACTAATTATATAAAATAAATATATAACTACATGTATAACGTAATTATATAATTAAATTGTATAAAATAACTATTTTAACTAATTTAATAAAAGTAGAATAATAAATTACTAACTTAATAAAAGTATTTTGAAAATTATATATAGAATAAATGAATTTAAATAATATTATAAATTGTAAAAAGAAAAATAATTTTAAAAAAAAATTCAGTTGAAAACCGGTCACCGGTAATCTTCAACAGACTTCACTTTTTGGTACATAATCTGACTCAATTCACTCAACTAAAAAATTCAACTTAATCTTTTTCAAATAAAAATCAACCTTAAAAGATATAAACCAAGACCTATCAGATTACATTTTCCTGCATGTCTAAACAAACCACCGTGAAAAATTTAGTCATGATAGGACCCTCTACCCAAACCACCACAATGTTTGACTGTTGAGCTTTGAATGCTTCCCAGTTAAGAGTCTGATGGAAAATTTAGTCATGATAGGACAGTTAATTTTAACATATAAAAGCATAAACACGTTCAGTTGTGTGTCGTACAAATGCATTCCATACAGAGCAATTTATATTAGTCAACAAAAGAAATTGAATTATTATTTTATTTTATCTTTTTAAACTTTAATATCAAATTTAAATATCAGAAATTCTATCTAGCTAGTATTATATTTAAAAATAAACATTGAATACGAATATAGTTCTTCCGTTCCAAAATATAAATTTTGAAATTAAATCTGAAACATTTTGAAATTTAATTTGACATAAATTAGTATGAATATAGTCATAAAATCATGAAAATAATAATTTAAAAATATATATATATATATATATTAGTGAGAGCAATTTTTTCAATACTAAAAGCCTAAAAGATAGTCAATTTAAATTTCAAAATATTTTAAATTTGAATTTTCAAAGTCAAGTTATGCTCTTATAATTTAAAGGAGAATATAAGTTTTATAAATGAGAATTATAACTCACTGCCAGTTTTGGATTCCAAGAACATTGCTGCCATCCTGCCAATGTCTACAAGAGATGACAAAACAGTAAATCTTTATAATTTGACATCCAGCAAAAATTTGAAAGTTCACATTTCCAGAAAAAAAATAAAAATAAAAATAAAAAATATATATATATGTTACATTTCCATTAGCCTGTATAAACTCATACAAAGAACGCATCAGGGTAAAACAATTTAATTCTATTTAATTCCCTACATTAGAGGAAGGAGAATGTTACTACTACCTCAATTCCAAAATTAGAGAGAGATATTTCTTTTTTGTATGTTCCATAATTAGAGATAAGTTTCTCTATTAGTACCATTAAGCTTCTCCTTTGTATTCAAGGTGAGCAATGTTGATCCTCCTCGCACTTGAGAAGAGCCATTCTCTGAGAACTCGAATGGATTTGCCTGTTGCTAAGGACGTTAATATACATCTGTAACCGATAACGATCTGAATTTGTTAGAGAGAAGGGAGGGTTTATAACGAGAGTTGGCCCTGACACAAGAAGGAAGACTAATAATCGCACTGCTTTTGTGTATAATACTGCTGCATTTTCCGTGTTGCCCATGTACTCGTCAACCTGCGAAAACATACGTGAAAATTTAATAGCTTTGGTATATTAGAGTTTCGGACAATATTTTTAAAATAAAAAAAAAGAGAGAAAGAGAGAAAAAAAAATGAATAACAGAATGAGTATCAATTAACACATGGTCATGATTTGAAACAATAACTGGGAAATACTTACAGCCCCATTTTTGCCCAAAGCAAGGGCGGACTGAAATATGGTTTCCATTGCGTCTGGTATGTCCATATTTCCTGAATCATAACAGACCGAGTATCAGTATCTCTACTCCCGTTGAACTGAACGACGGGAGCTAGACCTTATGGAAATTTAATATATACTGAAAACTTGACATCTCAGAACTTATCACCAACTCCTAGAGACCAGCAGAAGAAAGGTACTTCTATCAATGGCTATAAGAAAATGTACGGGTGAAACGAAAATTGAAAACCTACAGCCTCCAACTGCAAATTCTAGCCCATATTGGCACCGTGTAGTAATAAATACTGTCTTCATTCCGAAATATAAGAGCAACATTGACTTTAAGAAATTCACTTTTAACATTTTTACATCAAAATTACATGTATTTATTTGATTATAGTCAATACAATTGTGAAAATTTTAAACTATTTGAAAAATACTATAAGTTGCTAAAAATTATATTTTAAAACTCAAATGAACTCGTGCTAAAATGAATTTGAAAATGTTCAAAATCAACATTCAAAAATCAATAGTGCTCTTATATTTTGGAGCTGAGGTAGTATAATATAAGCATTAGTTGGTAATAATACTTTCTCGAAACCTTACCAGCCTCAATAACCTTGGCAAGTGCCTCAGCATTTCCGACCTGAAGGAGAAATTCCCTTTCAATATGAGAGCAGATATCTTGTGGGCACTGAGTGTTGGCACTATCGAGACATTCTCGGATAGCAGGACTAGCATGATCCATGTTAGTGCTTTCTCTTGGGCTCATGCTATCTCGAGTTGGGCTTCCTTCAATGGATGAAACAGCTCTTTGAGTATGACAAATATCCAGGGCTTGCTTCCATATCGCAAGAATCACAAGCTGAATTGAAAATGCTTCTAATTGCTTTCCAGCCTCAACCTTTTCAACAGTATTTAGTATTTAATAAGACTTCCCATTGATATATTTCTCTAATTAGTCATTGTAATTAATCTCAAAAAAGTCTAAGGTTAATCTCAAAGGATCCTTTTAATTGGTTACCTTCTCATTCACTAAATCAGTGATGACAGATGCACTGGTCTGCAGTGACTCGATCCTTTTCATGAAGTTAGTTGATGCTAGAGGAGGGCTTCCTAATATGGATGATAAATGGCTAGGATTAGAAGCACTTGTTGAAGATGACACATCCACAGGGGAACCAGACACAAGAACATAACCCTGATCAATTGACTCTAATGAATCCGATGTTCCATGGTCCGTCAATTTCGTAGATTCTATTAGATTCCCTTCGCATGGTCCATGGTTCCAAAATCCAAAAACCGCACTCTCTGGTTTTTGTCTAACACTATACCTGCAAGAAATGTCCATTTCGCTTGAAGCCTTAAATACATATTTAGGTCTTGATAGAGACCTTTCAACATGGGATGGAATTCCATCACACCCACTGGAATTATCATCTGAAGCAAAAGGCAGAATATCTTCTTGAGAACTTCTGCATACCATAACAGTGAATTTCACCATTTTAGTGAAAAAAAAAAATAGATCAAGATAATATAAAAAACAAATACATACTCGTAAAAAAAAATCAAACTGATATTTGATGCCTCATTTACCTTGACATTTCATCTGGTTGCTTCCGAGACAGAAATGGGTGGTTAAAGAACTCTTTAAATGACAGTCTTTCCACTGTAGATACAAAAATATTGTAAATTATTTATACATATAGATATACATACTAGTCCAAAAAACTAAAATATCAGAATCAAACACTCTCAGAACATGGTTCAGAATTCTAATACTCCTTCACTTATATAGTGTCTTGTGACTGTTCTTGAACTTGGCCAATATACATAAATTCATGGAATACCTGCTTTATGTCTTAGCAATTTTTGACACAAATCTACACAATCAGAGCTTAAATCCTTTATATCTGAAGGAAAAAGCACATCAGTTGACCTCATTATGTTCTGGAGCAACTGCACGAAACATGACCAAGTCAACAAGGCGTCAAAAGTCGCAAATAAAAAGATTTTTTAAAAAAAACTAGGTCATAGATTTTATTCACAGACTGGAATAGATAATTATCAAAGGCTAAATATGCTTTCAAACCACGCACTGTATGAAACTCCTCGAGATGTTACAGTAAATTGAGTAAACCTGTATTTGGCTGTTTCCTGTGAATGGGGTTTTCCCGGTCACAAGCTGAAATAGAATGGCGCCAACACTCCAAAGATCTGCCTGCGTTTATACTCCAAGATTATTGGGACTATATGGAAAAGAATTTAACAAATAGAAAAAAAAGTTGCAATAAAATAAAATTGGAGGGATGCTTGTCACCTTTGCATCATACATATGCAGTTGCATTATTTCTGGAGCCATGTAGAGCGGTGAACCACATAATGTTGCAGCAAGGTTTGTAGGTTGTAATGATCTAGCAAAATAAAATTAAGTAGGTCTTAACTAGATGTTAGGCATGCAAAGAGGCAAAAGACGTTCTTGGACTTTGAAATTGAAATCTTTGGAAACAGAAATGACAGTAAAATTGAAACTGATATATACTGCTAATAAGGCAACACTGATAAATATTAAGTCAGAATACTAGTAATACTGTGCTCACCAAGAAAACAATAAGTGCATTATTTTTATTTTCAGTTTATGAAGATAGAAAACATGGCTACTCGAGGTTCCAGTTAAGCCTAATCCGCTATTACTAATTCCTTTATGGTGGAAGTAGTTCAACGTAAATCAAACCTATCCGGCTATCCTCCCAAAAAATAAAATTATGAAGCCTATATATATATATATATATATATATATATAGATACAAAATGATGGTATAATTACCTCGCAAACCCAAAATCAGCAATCTTTAGAACTGAACTGTCGTCGTTTGTGGATAGAAGGAGGTTCTGTTTGAAAAATAAGACATATCACAAGTTGAATATATTAACGTCAAATGTACTTAGCCAACTATTTGCATTAAGAAGATGTTTGACAAACAAATTCTGTTTCATCGAAAGAATTTCACCGATTCCTAGAAGAAGTGTATCTCAACACAAAAAAGTTACAGATTGCTAAACATAACACAAGGAAGATTGAAACAAACCTGCGGTTTCAGATCCCGATGTATTAGATTATTGTTGTGAAGGATTTTAAGACCAGATGCTGTAGAGTAAAAAATATTACATAAATGAATAGGTGGCCTACTGAAAGAGAGAAAACTAAATATAGAGTTTGATATATACCCAGCTGCCGCATAAAGTGCTTTGCGGTGGCTTCCGCGATTCTTCCTTTACGTTTCTTAATAAACTTGGAAAGATCACCCCCTTTGCAGTATTCCAATACAAGATGCATCTTTCCTGGTTCCTAAGTGCCATATGGAAACTAAGTAGTTAAAGAAGCTAATCAAACCGCTAGACTCATGTGGGCTTCTCCCTTGTCAAAATCAATTAAAATTACAGATAAACGTCGAACTGTATTTTCATTGTTTTACTTTTTGTATATTGGCAACCAAATGTATAATTAATTTATAACCCATTTCTACATATATGTCATTCTGCAGATTAAGTGCATAAAAAAGCCAACTTTTTCTTCATAAAAGGGCCAACTTTTTCTTCATTGGATTGGAAGTAAATGACCATTTCTACAGCTTAAAGATTACATTTTCCCTTGAACTATAAACTTCACTTAGTATACCATTTAATGTAAATATTTTTAAAGTCAAAATAACATAAAAGAAACCAATAATTCAAAAGGTTCCATTCTTTTTCCGCTTTCTTTGGTTCTCCATAGATACTCTCTCTGTCCCACAAAAAGAATAGTTAGATCAAGGCTGTGTTCTCTCGACTAAAAGCTCGGTTCAAACACGACTCAAAATATTAATACTTGGAATATAAGCCTGATTTAAAGTTCGGATGATTAATTGGACCTTCTCAAATTGCTATTTTCTATTGATAGTCAAAGGTAATTGATCAAAAAGTTCAGACTATGCAAGGCTCGAATTGAAATCATGCTCAACTCCGGAATTAAATGAGTCTACATCAAACTTTATTTTAAGTTAATGGACTAGTTTACACTCCAAATTTTAATAGTAAATACATAAAGGTCCGAATACAAACTTAACATGACAATTAAATTATCATTTCATCGCCGTTAATTTAAACTAAACTGAACTAAACTACTAGTACATGCACACATGCAAACAATACCTGAATGATATCGTACAAGTGGATGATATTAGGATGATTAATATTCCTCAATATATCAATTTCCAACATGAGACTCTCCTCCAATTTCTTGTCTAATCCTCCTGTAACAATCTCTTTGATTGCCACCTCGGTGTTGTGGACTCTGTGCCTGGCATACCATACCTCCGAGAACGAACCCGACCCGATTTTTCTCCCCACCAAATAGTCCCCAATTACTCGAGCTCGGTTGGACGATGACTGAGCCATTAATGATCAAAACCCTAAATTCGAAACAAAACAGCAAAACCCGAGCTCCGAATTTGAGCTTAGGAACTGAACCAGAAAGAGTCCGGCCAAAGAGAGGACAGCAGTTGAAACGAGTTAAATTGAATTTGCTGATGACGTTTAATTTTTCATAATTGAGGTTTGAGACAGAGTGAAAGAAGGATTAACGTGATAATCGGAGTGTTGGGGACGGAATTAATGGTGCTTTGCTCATTGGCAATCGCGGGTGAAGTCAAAGACTGCTGTGTTGTTCTTTGATTATTAAAAGAACAGGAAATTTTAGAGTCCTAATATTACATTTACTTTTAGAGTCGAATAACTCTTAAATTATTTAGTATTAATATCACTTTCAAATGATTCCTTTTATTCTGAAAAATAAAAAAAAAATCATAAATTTTATTTATTTATTTTTGGAAAAATATCACAAAATAGCACATATATTAATATAATTTTATAATTTGCATTTTTTTATATGAGTTTATTCAATTTATAAATAGTTTAAATTTGTTCTCTCTCACTTTTTTAAAGATGCGTAAAATAAATTTATATAATTTTCTTCTTAAGACGGAAGGAGTATTTAACATAATAAAATTCTAACCATATAAATGTATTAAATGTGACACCTTCAAATTTGG
>JAUMHB010075435.1:0-12719 GCA_032359685.1 Pittosporum tobira | reverse complement strand
CCAGAGATGGAGTAGTAACTAATTTAGGGAGATTCCACTATCACAACAGAATAAAGTCCATAACTTGCATGATAAACTAATTGATTTAATTAAGAATCGGTAGGTGAAGTCGAAATCTTAGCACACTTTCTCACTATTGTTAAAACCCTAATTTAATTGATTTAGTTATTTTTATTCTTATTAAATAATCAATTTATTTAGATCAAAAATCAAAACTTTCATCAATCAAGTTAGATAAGTCAATGAATAATCAAGGTTGATATATAATTGATTTCAATCCTCGTGGGAACGATATTTTACTATAATCTGATTAGTGTACACTTGCACTTTTCACCTATCATCAAGCAACAATTTATGCATGTTAAAACACATCTTGAAACATTATACTATCACATAGAATTTTAATTTACAACCAAAGTTATAATCAAAACTATCTAGCATAATAAAAGCACAATTTTAAGAAATGCAGATTGTGCCCTTTGCACTTAAAAGCCTTTAACTCATACCACAGTCTTTTGATAAGTGCTTATTTGATATACTATTATATGCTTATTTCTCTTGATTTATTGTTAAATTTGGATGAATTTTGCTTTAATATCCTTGTTCTGGGCTAACAAATGATCAATCCATTACATATGTTTTATTATTTTTAGGCTTGTATTGTAGAGAATTGGGCTTAAAAAGACCTATTTCGGACTAAAATCGAGTTTTGGACGAATCCCAGACAAACAAGGATTGCCTGGAATCGAAGTAGGAAGCAAACTAGAGATCTAGAGAGCCTTAAGACCTGGCTTACTACTGTAAGCCTGCCCGTGAGGTAGCTTACGGGTGTAAGGCTGGCCATGCAGTTTTTCACAGTTTCAGTTAACTTTCCGGAAGGCTTTGACTTACGCGATTTTGGGCTTTTCCAAGGCTTTTTGACACGAACCAAGATGGCAAACCTAATTTGATTCAACTTATGATAAGTTCCATGATAAGAAGCTATAAAAAAAAAGCCCCTCATAGCTCAAATTTTCAGATCCCCGAAATACAATTCATACAACATACGATTGAGAGAAGGTCTGGAGCTTAAGGAGGTAGAGACTGGAAGGCTATCAATGAAGTTTTCTTGCTGACTTCTTTTTTCTATCTTTTCCAATGTTTTATGTAAGTTAATTATGTTCTAAATACTCCTGTATAGAGATTAGATGGATTATGTCCATGAGTAATTAAAGTTATCATTTTTATCATGCTTTTATTAGTTTATTTGTTGTGAGTTATGTATTATGGATTTAATGCTTCTAAATAATTAGCTACTATTTAGATGATCTTTTGTCATATAGTTTAAGGACTGAGAGGTGACGACTAATGAGTGCAAATTGATACATAACCGTAAATTAAACTTTGCTAGATATAGTTTAAGGTGGTTTATGCAGTTTCAGTAGTAATTACACCATAGGTTAATGAATCTAGGAATTTCTAAAGAACTTAATGCTTTTCATATTATTTAAATTTCATATGGAGACTATAGGACTAATAATTAAATTAGGAATGCTATAACTAGAGATAGAGTAGTGATCTAAAATTGAAAAATTCTATTGTCATAACATATAAAGTTAATAACTTATACGATAAATCGATTGGCATTAATTATGAATGGGTAGGTAAAATCAAAATCTTAGTATTTTTTTCTCTTATTGTTAAAACCCTAATTTCATTAAGTTTGCTTAGTAATTAGTTAATTAGCTACTGTTAGTATAAAAATCCAACCTTTTTATTTTGTTAGATAAGAAAAAGAAATTCTTAACAGGTAAATAGTTGAAGTTCAGTCCTCGTGGGTTCAATAACCTTTTATACTATAATTTGATTAGTGTACACTTGCATTAAATCCTGATCAAGTTTTTGGCGCCGTTGCCAGGGACTACAATTTTTCAATTATTATCAATTTTAGATATACTTTTCTTAATCTAGCTTTATTTTTATTTTTTTATTTGCTTGTGTAAAACTTGGTTGCTCAGGTTTAAGGTCATTGTATGGTAAGAAGGATTCAAAAAGGGGACTTAGAGAACTTTGATTTGGATCCCGAGAGAACTCTTCAAAGGTGACTGAGGGAGAAGAATCTGGTTCAAGGGAATCTAAACTCAGCAAAGGCACCGGAAGAGCAACACGATAGCACAATGCAAGGACAAAAATAGGCAAATGTGTTATTACAGAGAAAGACGATGGGCGAGTTTGCAATTCCAATAGTCTAGTATTGTTCATCTAGTATTATGAGACCAGCGATCCAAGCCAACAATTTTGAACTCAAGCCGACATTGATACATATTCTACAAAACGCGGGGGCAGTTCAATGGGCTACCGAATGAAGATCCCAATCTCCACCTACATAATTTCCTCGAAATCTTTGACACAATCAAGTTTAATGGAGTCTCTCATGATGCAATAAGGCTCAGGTTATTTCCATTCTCATTACGTGATAAGGATAAATCATGGTTGACTTCATTGCCTTCAGGTTCTATAACCACTTAGGAGAAGATGGCCCAGAATGTTTTAAGCCAATATTTCCCTCCTTCCAAGTCAGCCAAGATTTGGAATGACATTACCACATCCATACAGCTAGATGGTGAATCATTGTATGAAGTGTGGGAGAGATTTAAAGAGTTGATAAGAAAATGTCCACATCATGGTCTGCCAGTCTAGATGAAAGTGCAAATATTCTATAATGGGATACATCTAACCTTGCAAAGTACGATAGATGCTGCAGTTAGCAGGAGCATTAATCACAAATCACCTGAAGAGGCCTTTGCATTAATAGAATAAATGGCTGCCAATAGCTATCAATGGCCATCTGAGAGGCTCCAAGCTAGAAGACCAAGTGGAATACATGAAGTGGAGACAATGGTGTCACTCAATCCAAAGACGGATGCACTTACCAAAATGTTCAACTTCCAGGTGAACAATGTTTCAAAAATCCAAGGGGTTTCTTACAATTTTTGTGGTGGTGATTATACGAGTAATGATTGCCAAGTTGGTAACAATTTTGCTAATGACAATGCCAACTATGTTTTAATTTTGGTAGGCTACAAAATAATCCTTACTCTAACACGTACAATCTAGAGTGGAGGAACCATCCAAACTTGCAGTGGGGAGGACAGAACCAAGCACCGAGGCCACCACCACCACAAATGGCTAAGCCCAGTAAGATTTAATTGGAAAATTGGCCCATGCAGTTGAGGAAAACATCAAGAACACTAATGTAATCAAGAAGTCGCGATTAGAAATATTGAGAAACAAGTGGGTAAATTGGCACAACAGATGGTGTCAAGGCCACAAGGCTCTTTACCCAGCAATACTGAGACAAATCCGATGGATCAAGCAAAAGCCTTCACGTTGCGAAGTGGTAAAGAGTTGGAAGATACAGAGAAGATTGAAAAGAAGAATGAGAAGGGACAAAAACAGTCACCCAAAGCTCAACCCTCATCCTCTGAAGTAGAAAAGAAGTAGTCATCCTCGAATCCTTATACTCCGCCAATTCTATATCCAAGGTGATTAGTAAAGAAAAATCAAAATTTTACTCAATTTTCCAAATTTATTGAGGCTTTCAAGAAAATTCATATCAACCTCCCGTTGGTTGACATTCTTACTCAGATGCCCAACTATGCAAAATTCTTGAAGGACATTCTTGCAAATAGGATGATGGTGAAACCGTGAAGCTAAACAAAGAATGTTCTGCTATCTTGCAACACAAGTTACTGTCAAAGCTAAAAGATCCAGGGAGTTTCACTATTCCCTGCCAAATAGGCCAGGTGCAGTTCAACAAGGCATTATGTGATTTGGGCGCAAGCATAAATTTGATGCCTTATCCAGTTTACATGAGACTTGAGGTCGAAAAAATCAAGGATACCATAATATAATTACAATTAGCAGACAGATCAATAAAGTATCCAAGGGGTATTGTGGAGAACGTGCTGGTAAAGGTAGATAAGTTTATTTTTCTAGATGATTTTGTAGTGCTTGAGATGGATGAAGATATCGACGTGCCAATTATCTTGGGGAGACCTTTCCTAGCAATAGGAGGATCTTTAATCGATGTACAAGAAAGAGAATTAGTGTTGCAACTAGGAGAAGAAAAAATCAAATTCAATGTCCTAAAGACAATGAAGTACCCCAATGAGAAAAGGGATGTATGGATGATGAACACCATAGACCGAGAAGTGGAGTAGATTTTTAAATTAGCTAATACTCCCAATCCACTATTGAATACTATGGTGCATCAAACTGAATAAGGTTTAGGCCTTGAAAAAGAAGATGAAGCATTGAAGCAATTTAAGGTGATTAGACCCTGGCCAATATCCCTAGAGTTGAAATATAGTGAATTGATGAAAGGGGATTCAAAACCAAGGCCATCAATTGAGGAACCACCCAATTTGGAACTAAAGAGTTTACATTCTCACTTGAAATATGCTTTTCTCGATGGTACTAATTTGCCTGTAATTATTTCTTCTTCTTTGACAGATGAGATGGAAGATAAGTTGCTCAGGGTTTTGAGGACCACAAAAGAGCAATTGGTTAGACGATTGCTGACATCAAGGGTATTAGTCCCTTAATTTTTATACATAAAATTTTAATGGAGAAAAAACACAAATCGATCATCCAATCACAAAGAAGGCTCAACCCTAAAATGCATGCCGTAGTTAAGGCAGAGGTAATAAGTTATTAGATGCAAGGATTATTTACCCAATTTTAGACAGTTCATGGGTATGTCCGGTGCAAGTCGTCCCAAAGAAAGGAGGCATGACATTTATCCACAATGAGCAGAATGAATTGATTCCCACTAGAACCATCACTGGTTGGCGAGTATGTATAGATTACAAAAGATTGAACGACGCCACTCAGAAGGATCATTTTCCTTTTCCCTTCATCAACCCGATGCTTGAAAGACTTGCAAGATATGCATACTACTGTTTCTTTGATGGCTACTTTGGATACCTTTAATTTGCAATTGTCCTAGAAGATCAAAAGAAGACCACCTTTACCTGCCCGTATGGCACATTTGCATACAAGAGGATGCCCTTTGGCCTCTGCAACGTACCAGTCACATTCTAAAGAGGCATGATAGCCATATTTTCAGAAATGATGGAGAGTTTATTGAAATATTCAAGGATGACTTATCTATTTTTGGCTCTAGTTTTGATAAATGTTTGCATAATTTAGAACTAGTTTTGCAGAGATGTGAAGATCGAAACCTAGTATTAAATTGGGAGAAGTGCCATTTTATGGTACAAGAAGGTATTATATTGGGTTACAAGATTTTAGAAAAGGGGATAGAAGTTGATCGGGCAAAGATTGAAGTAATCTATGATTTACCACTGCCAACTTCAGTGAAGCTACTTTGGGGATTGCTAGGACACACAGGATTTTATATAAGATTCATTAAAAACTTCTCGAAGATAACTAAGCCTTTATGCAAATTGTTGGAAAAAGACGCAAAATTTGAATTTTCAAACGAGTGTTTGCAGGCATTCCTCACCTTAAAGAAAAAGCTAGTCTCCGCTCCGATCATGACAACTCCAGATTGGATATTACCACTTGAGCTGATGTCTGATGCTAGCGAGACCGCGATAGGTGTTATGTTGGGGCAAAGAAAGGATAAAGCTTTTCGAGCCATCTACTATGCAAGTAGAACGTTGTTAGGAGCTCAACTTAATTACACCACTACGAAAAAGGAACTCTTAGCAGTTGTATTTATTTTTGATAAATTTCGCTCTTATCTTATCGGTTCAAAAGTTGTTATTTTTATAGATCATGCAGCCTTGAAATATTTGCTTCAGAAGAAGGACATAAAACCAAAGCTCATTCGATGGATTCTTCTACTACAGGAATTTGATCTAGAAATCAAGGATAAGAAAGGAATAAAAAATCTAGTGGCTGATCATTTGAGCAGACTTCCAAATGCTCCTGATGATGTCAATCCAATATGTGAAACATTCCCCGATGAGAATCTGTTACAAGTATAGAGTAATCTTCCCTGGTATGCAGATATCATGAACTATCTAGTAAACAAGGTACTACCACCTTGCTTTACTTATTAGCAGAAGAAAATATTCTTTTCTCTCATTAAAAGTTATATTTGGGATGAACCTTATCTATTTAAGACATGTGCTGATGGTATAGTTAGGCGGTGTGTTTCAAAAGATGAGATTGCTAAAATTTTATATTATTGTCATGATGGTCTAGCTGGTGGCCATTTTGGTTCTAATAAAATTGCTTTGAAAGTTTTGCAGTCTGGCTTTTATTGGCCAACCTTGTTTAGGGATGTATTCAATTACGTTAAAATCTTTGATAGGTGCCAACAGATGGGGAACAAATTCAAGAGGAATGAGATGCCGTTAAATAACATCCTAGAATGTGAAGTTTTCGATGTGTGGGGTGTTGATTTCATGGGTCCATTTCCAACTTCTTATAAGAACGCATATATCTTGGTAGTAGTAGAGTATGTTTCTAAATGGGTTGAAACTGCAGCTCTTCCATCGTGTGAAGCGAAACATGTGATTAAGTTTTTGAAAAGGAATCTCAAGTTCAGAGAGGGGGCTTGGGGACTATACGTATGAGACTATCTCCGAACCAGGTTAAATCACTGGGTTGTGCTTATTTGGTAATATCGTTGTTTACTTTTCATTTACATCATATATCTTTAATTTATCAAGTTATTATGTTGTGATTCAAAAATTACAAAATTGAATTTTATCATAATAATCTATTCAACCCCCTTTTAGATTGATTATTGCACTAACAATTGGCATCAGAGCAGGGCTTTTTAATTGTTTGCTAAGTGTGTGCATGCATAAGAAAAAATGATCCATGGAATTTCAAAAAAATTCGGTGTTAGAGAAGGGATGGCTAGAAATCGGCCTCCATCTTTCAATGGAACAAACTTTGGTTATTGGAAGGGAAAATTCACAACTCACATAAAATTCCAAAGCATGCAACTTTGGAACATACTTTACAAAGGATTCGTCTATCCATACAAAATTGTGGACAAAATGATGATTCCCAAAGAGACTGAGGAATTAACAGATGAAGAAGAAGAGTTAGTTCACATGGATGCAAAGGCTCTATACATCCGAACAAATGTTTTGTTCGAGAAAGAATACAATCGAGTAAGGGATTGTAAAACTAAAAAATAAATGTGGGACAAGCTCATCATCAAGCATGAAGGCACAAGTCATCTCAAAGACAACCGAATTGACAATCTCATTCAAGAGTATGAAGGCTTCAAAATGACTAAAGGTGAGAAGATCATTGACATGGAGACAAGATTCAATCGCATTATGGATGAACTTTCCATGCTTGGAAAGTCTTAAACCACTGGTGAGAAGAATCAAAAGATCCTAAAAGCTCTCTCAAAAGAATGGAAAGTGCAAATCATCATGATCAAAGGCACTCAAAATCTTGGGGAACTCTCAACCGAATCACTTATCGGTTCTCTACGCTCCCATGAAGAAGATGTCATTGATGAGACCGAAACCAACACAAAAAAAGGAGCATAGCACTCAAATCTCAATCAGATTATCTAGACAACATGATAAGAACTCTCCTTGCTAGACACCTATGAAAAGTGCTGGACTACCAATCCAAACGTTTTGGTAAGAAATTCTTCAAAACAAATGGAAATCATAGGAAGCTCAATCAAGTGGTCACAATACACAATCAAACACTCCAAGGGGTAAATTCTATAAGCCAAATGGAAGCGGATCCAAGTTCAACAAGAACAATGGCAACCACAACAATGGAGTAAACTACAACAACAATGGCAATAATGGAGCAAACCACAACAACAATGATAATCAAGAAGCATGCTATGAATGTCACCAACCCAGACACTTCAAACGGGACTGCCCAGTAAGAAATAAAGGCAAGGGACTTTTAGCCGAAACTGACTGGGATCTAAGCGAAGGAGAAGAGGAGATTGAACAAGACGAAATCATCAATCTATGTTTAGTTGCAATGGATGACTTGACTAAAAGTCATGAGGTACTACTCAAATCCTCTTCTTTAAATAATCATATTTCTTTAAAAGATATAGATGAAAATGAATCTTATATAGTTGATGAGCTTCAAGAAGAATACAACATGCTTTTTGAAAGAAATGATATTTTATAAAAAGAATTTGATAAACTTAAAAATAAATCAAACCGCTTTCATGAACAAAAGAAAGTCTTGGGAAAGGAAAAGACTGAATTGAGATTATCAAATGAGGGTTTGAATAAACAAAATGAAACATTGATTTTAGAAAATAAAGATTTGCAAAATAAACTTGAAAGGCTCAAAATGTCACAAGAATCTTTCTTATCTAAGTCTTCCAAAGACAAAACTCTTAGAGAAAAGGTGAAGACCCTGACCCAAGAATGTGATAAATTAAATACCATAGTAACTAAGTTCTCTAATAGAAAAGAAAACTTAGATGCAATGTTATGAGTCTAACGACCTGCCTTTAATCGAGAGGGCTTAGGATATACTAGAAATTCCACTAGCTCCACTACACATAAACCATTGTATAATGCTAAAAGTAAAGAAATAATGAACAATGCGTCTCTTTTCCATAAATGTACTTACTGCAATAGAAATGGTCATACTATATACACATGTCATGCTAAAAATGGTAGACACAACCAAAATGGAGTGGGTTCTAAAAGGAACGCAAAGAACTCCCAAACCTAAGGCTCCTGAAAGTATGACAAACCCTCCTAAAAGAAACGTTAATCATCCTTCACAGAGACATTTCCAAGAAAAATCCCAAACCCACCGTAATGCATATCCAAGGACTCAATGGAAATCTAGGAACTCTCTTTATTACACACCGAGATACTCATACCACACATGACCTCATGTAAGGCCCAGACAACTATATTCTGATTATTCTTATCCGTTGCCTATATTCGTGAGAGAGACACTCAACAACTCTTTTCAAAAATGAGTTATTCGTCTAACCTCAAGGACCCAAAACACATGGGTACCAATACTCCAAATTCATTTTTTTTAGCTTTGTCTCACAGTTAACACAAAAAGCAAATGGTACCTTGATAGTGGAAGCTCTAAGCATGTGACAGGAGATAAATCTACACTATCAAATATCAAGAAAACAAATCAAGGTAAAGTGTCATTTGGTGGAAGTGGAAAAGGTAAAATAATTGGCGTTGGTTTAATTGGAAATAAAAAAATTTCCATCTCAAATGTCATGCTAGTTGAATGACTCAATCACAATCTAATTTTGGTAAGTCAATTATGCAATAGTGGGTTAAAGGTAATAATCGACTCTCTCAGTTGTTCAATTTTTCATAAATCAAATAATCTTGTGTTAAAAGGTACTAAAGATAATAATGTGTATACATGTTGTTTGGATACATGTTTTTTGATAGATAATGTATGTTTGGTATCCAACACTGATGATCCGTGCTTGTGGCATCGTAGATTAAGTCATATGAATGTGCGCTTAATTAATGATATTGAGTCTTGTGAGCATTTTTGTGGACTTCTCAAATTGACGTACCACAAGGACCATTTATGTGAAGCATGTGAGCTCGGTAAGCGAATGCGAACCTCTCACAAGGCGAAATCTGAGATCTCTACCTTGAGACCTATTGAACTATTACATATGGACCTTATTGTTCCCAATCCTACTCGTAGCATGGGTGGTAGCTCTTATACACTTGTAGTTGTTGATGATTATTCTCGTTTTACTTGGGTTAAATTTCTAAATCTCAAAAGTGATGCTTTTCAAAAAAATTTGGTATGATGTAAAAATATTCAAACAAAATTTGGTTTTTCTATTTGTCACATTCGTACCGATCATAGACGAAGATTTGATAATTCATCTTTTATTGAGTTCTATAATAAAAATGGCATTAGCCATAATTTTTCAGCTCTCCGTACACCTCAATCCAATGGGGTTGTTGAACGCAAAAACAGAACACTAGAGGAAATATCCCGCACTATGCTTAACGAATATTCGGTCCCTCGATACTTTTGGGATGAAGCCATGTCCACCTCTTGTTACATATTAAATCGGGTTTTATTGAGATCTATTTTAAGCAAAACTCTATATGAACTCTATTTTGGTCGAACTCCAAAAATTAACTATTTTCGGGTATTTGGAAGCAAATGCTTTATTTTAAACACAAAGGGAAATTTCACAAAATTTGATGCAAAATCGGATGAAGGTATTTTTCTTGGATATTCAAATAACAGTAAAGCTTTTTGTGTTTTTAACAAAAACTCTTTTGTGGTTGAGGAATCAGTTAACGTGTTATTTGATGAGTCATTACCTCCTCCAAAATACAAAACCTTGTCTGATGACGATGTGAATTTAGAAAACATTTTACGTCAAAAAGAAGAAAATGGTCCAAGTACGTCTTGTAGCTCAAATGATTTTCCATGAGTATTTGAACCTATAAAAGATCATCCATTGCAAAATGTAATAGGTGATATTGAACAAGGTGTAATTACTCGCTCAAAAGCTCAAAACATATCCTCATATTTATCATTTTTTTCTCAAATTGAACCTAAAAATATTTCAATTGCCTTAGATGATGAGGATTGGATTTTGGCTAGCAAGAAGAACTTGAACAATTTCAAAGAAATAAAGTATGGGAACTTGTTCCAAAACCACAAAATATTTCCACCATTGGTACAAAATGGATTTTTCATAACAAGTTGGATGAGCATGGCACATAGTCCAAAATAAAGCAAGGTTAGTGGAAGAAGGTTATACTCAACAAGAAGGTATTGATTTTGATGAAACATATACACCTGTTGCTATGATTGAATCTATTCGTATGCTATTATCTTTTGCTTGCTTTAAAGAATTTAAACTATTTCAAATGGATGTCAAATCTACTTTTCTTAATGGCTTTATTGAGAAGGAAGTTTATGTTAGACAACCTCCCGATTTTGAGGATGCTTTTCACCCTGATCATGTTTATAAACTGCACAAAGCATTATATGATCTAAAACAGGCCCCTAGAGCATGGTATGATTACTTAAGCAAATTCTTGCTAGACAATGGCTTCAAAATAGGAACTGTTGATAAAACCTTGTTTACAAAGCAAAAAGACAATGATATTATATTAGTACAAGTGTATGTCGATGATATTATTTTTGGTTCTACTAATGTTTTTATGTGCAAGGAATTTTCTAAGCATATGAGCAAAGAATTTGAAATGAGTATGATGGGCGAGTTGAATTTCTTCCTTGGTTTGCAAATTAAGCAGCATGATGACGATATTCACGTGTCACAATCTAAATATTACAAGGAAATGATCAAAAAGTTTGGCCTGGAAACTAGCAAACCCATAAGTACTCCAATGTCAACCTCCAATTGTATGATTTATGATGATCATGGAGCACCGGTGGATTCCAAGAAATATAGAGGGATGATTGGTAGTCTCTTATACCTAATGGCCTCTAGACCGGATATTATGTTTAGTGTATGTAAATGTGCCAGATTTCAATCAAATCCTAAAGAGTCTCGCTTGAGTACTGTTAAGTGTATCTTTCGCTACCTTAAAGGTACCCCTAATCTTGGCTTATGGTATCCCAAAGGTCAATCCTTCGATCTTATATGCTTTTCGAATTTTGATTATGCGGGGCATTAAGTTGACGGGAAGAGCACAAGGGGAACATGTCAATTTCTGGCTCAGTCACTAGTTTCATGGTTTGCAAATAAACAAAATTCAATTTCATTATCCACCACATAAGCCGAATACATTGTTGCAGCACGTTGTTGTGCGCAAGTTTTATGGATGAGACCAACTCTACGTGATTTTGGCATTATATTTGATTGTGTTTCTATTTTTTATGACAATACATGTGTTGTTGACTTAAGCAAAAATCAAGTATTACACTCTGAATCCAAGTACATCAATGTTTGTCACCACTTTCTTTGTGATCATGTGCAAAAAGGTGATATTAAATTAATTCGTGTTGACTCATAAAATAGCACAGCTAATAAATTCACAAAATCTTTGAGCACGGATCATTTTTATAAATTACGAAATAATCTTTGTATGCTCGAATTATAGTAATTCCCAGTCAGTGCTAATGAATCTGTTTAAGTATTTTAGAAATTAACAGGGAGAAAAAAATTTGCAAATTTTTGAAACTCTTTTCGTCTGGTGCCTCTACCCAAGTCAGTCCCCTTTCGGTCCCCCTTCTGTCCTAACAAAATTCTTATACTCAATGCATACACCCTCGGTCCTACTTTCGGTCCCCCATTTGGTCCCCCCGTCGGTCCCCCAAATGTAACCGTTGAATAGCCTCGGTCCCCCCTCAGTCCCCCAAATGTAGCTACTGAATAGTCTCGGTCCCCCTTGGTCCCCCAAATGTAGCTATTGAATAGCCTCAGTCTGCCCCTTTGGTCCCCAAAATCTAGTCGTTGCAGACCCTCAGTCCCCCTTGGGGTCCAGCCTCGGTCCCTCTTTGGGACCCCCGTATTAAGGCTCCTTGGTCCCTTTTATGACATTATTTCTTCACTCCATTTCTCTCATCTTGCACGATTTCCTCTCTGGCCACAAGTTTCCGACCACCACTCTTCTTCATGTCATCAAATCTGCGCCCAAAACCGAAATGTCTTCCTCATCCGAACATCGCCGAATCAAAAGACGACTTTTCATTCGAGTAACTTTATGGGTTCTATTGTTCTAAACTCTTCTATTTTCTTATTTAATATAATTATGTTCTAA